>ML677341.1:60981907-61071750 GCA_007922305.1 Dermatemys mawii
ACGAAAGCTTATGCTCTAATACTTCAGTTAGTCTTTAAGGTGCCACAAGACTCTTTGTCACTTCTGCATATTGGAAGATTGTTCATCATGGCTGAATGAGAAAAGATCTCTACTGTCTGGAGTGCAAAATCTATTTTAATTATTTATGTCCTATTTTGTTAAGCAATTTTGCTTCAGAACTGAGATGTTTCTTGACATTTACACAGGTACAAGGGATGTTAACTTTGCTATCCAGTTGTAATTAGCCATTCAATTTAGAAAGAATTCCATAAAGCCTGTAAAAGAGTTGCAAAGTTCACAAAATATAATTTACAATCCCATTTTGTTAGGGTAGAAAAAGTGTTGGCTGGGGAAATTCAATAGGCAGTATTGTTTGTATTTCAGAGCAGTAGCCATGTTAGTCTGTATCTGCAAAAAGAAAGAGGAGTACCTGTAGCACTTAAGGGTAGGACTTCACTACCCGCCGGATCGGCGGGTAGTGATTGATCTTTTAGCAATCAATTTCTCGCATCTCGTTAAGACGCAAGAAATCGATTGCTACCGGCGCCCCTGTCGACTCTGTAACTCCAGCTTGCCGCGAGGCGCAAGCTGGAGTCAATGGGGGAGCGCGCCACCACCCACCACCGCCATGAGGACGGCAGGCAAATTGGCTGAAGATACACCGACTTCAGCTACCTGATTCACATAGCTGAAGTTGCGTATCTTCAGTCGATCCCACCCTCAGTGAAAACCAGCCCTTAGAGACTAACAAATTTATTTAGGCATAAGCTTTTGTGGGCTAGAACCCACTTCATCAGATGCCTACAAGTTTTTTCATGAAGTTGGTGGATTTCCACTTCATATGGCTAAAATCAGTTCCATACATGTTGACAGGTTTCAGAACAGCAATCGTGTTACACTGTATCTGCAAAAAGAACGAGGAGTACTTGTGGTACCTTAGAGACTAACAAATGTATTTGGGCATAAGCTTTTGTGGACTAAAACCCACTTCATAAGATGAAGTGGGTTCTAGCCCAAGAAAGCTTATGCCCAAATAGAGTGTCTATTGTCATTCTCTGTGTAATGAAGCAAAAGGACAGCACCAATGAAATCAACAGCACTTCTTGTGAATGGGATCTATGGTATTGGGATGAGAAGCTAAATATCAATAAGGGATAAGTTAACTAGTTTGGATTTAATAAACTACAAACCAGGCTTTAGTCCAAAGTTCTATTTTGGTCTAAAATTAAAAATCTTTCAAGTTCAGAAAAGTATATGGTTAATATTATTGTTATTGTTCTACTATTCATTCACCTCCACAATTCTTGGTTCCTGCAAGAAGCATAAGGACCTAAATATTACAAAAAGATCATTTTAGTTATATCTTTGGCATAGCCAAAACCAGAGAGCACTGCAAACCATGAAAGGAAGCCTGATCATGTGAAAATTTCAGACTGATTTTAAGACCAAATTGGCTGTAATAATTTCAGATGGATGTGATTTATGTTCATCTGAAAGGAATCTCTTGAATATTGTCTGTGATTAGTGTGCATACATCTTTATTTGATTATTACATAACTAAATATAGAAGGGGAATGAATGGTCTCCTTCTGAGACTTATAAGAACACGAGAATGGCCATACTGGTTCAGGCCAATGGTCCACATGGCCCAGTATCTTATCTTCTGACAGTGCCTGGTGCCAGATGTTTCAGGGGGAATGAACAGAACAGGGTAACTATTGAGTGATTTATCCCTTGTTCACAGTCCAGTTTCTGACCGTCAGAGTCTTAGGAACACCGAGACCAAGGGGTTGCATCCCTGATCATTTTAGCTTATAACCATTGATGAATCTATCCTCCATAGACTTGTTAAAATCTTTTTTGGCTCTAGTTATACTTTTGGTCTTCACAAAATATTCTGGCAATGAGTTCCACAGGTTAACAGGTTGTGTGAAGAAATACTTCCTTATGTTTGTTTTAAACTTACTGTCTATTAATTTAATTGAGTGACCCCTGTTTTTTGTGTTATGTGAAGGGGTAAATAACACTTTTCCATTCAATTTCTCTATATCATTCATGATTTCATAGACCTCTGTCATATCCCCATTGAGTTGTTTCTTTACTAAGATGACCAGTCCAAGTCTTTTTAGTCTTTTCTCACATGGACAATGTTCCATACCCCTAATCATTTTTGTTGCCCTTCTTCATACTTTTTCCAGTTCTATTATATATTTTTGAGATGAGGTGACCAGAAATGCACATAGTATTCAAGGTATGGGCATATCATGGATTTATAAAGTTTTCTCTCTTAATGTCTATCCCTTTCCTAATGGTCTCTAACATTTTGTTTGCTTTTTTTTTTTTACTTCTGCTGCACATTGAGCATATGTTTTCAGAGAATTATACATGATGACTTCAAGATCTTTTTTTGAATGGTAACAGCTCATTTAGATTCCGTCATTTTGTATGTATAGTTGGGATTATATTTTCCTATGTGCATTTCCTATGTGCAGCAAGGGAGGTTTAGGTTGGACATTAGGAAAAACTTCCTGTCAGGATGATTAAGCACTGGAATAAACAGCCTACGGTGGTTGTCGAATCTCCATAACTGGAGACTTTTAAGAGCAGGTTAGACAAATATCTGTCAGGGATTGTCTAGATAATACTTAGTCCTGCCATGAGTACAGGGGACTGGACTGGATGACCTCTCAAGGACCTTTCTAATCCTATGATTCTATGATTACTTTTCAGTCATAAATATTGATTTCATCTGCCATTTTGTTGCCTCCTCACAGTTTTGTGAGTTTTGTAACTCTTCAGAGTCTGCCTTGGACTTAACTTGAATTATTTTGTATTGTATTCAAACTTTGGCACCTCAATGTTTACCACTTTTTCCAGATGATTTATGAATATGTTGAACAGCACAGCTCCCAATACAGATCCTTGGAGAAACCCACAGTTTACCTCTCTCAAGTGTGAAAACTCATGATTTTGTTCTACCCTTTTAATCCTATTTTTTAGCCAATTACTGATCCCAAGTCTTCTCTAATGACATCTCAATTTGAGGCATTTCCTCAGATTTGTCACCTCCAAAAGAATGGCTGACCTGGGAATTTCCCACCCATCCTCTTCAGTGAAGACTAATGAAAAGAAAGTAATTTAGTTAATCTGCAACAGCCTTGTTTCACTTAAGTGCTCCTTTAGCACTTCAGTCATCAAGTGGCCCCACAGATTTTTTTGGTGGACTTCCTACTTCTGATGTACTCACAAAAAACTTTGCTGTTAGATTTTTGTCTTTTACTAGCTGCTTTTCAGTTTATTTTTATTGATTGATTGATTGCCTGAATCATTGTAAACAATTTTACACTTGACTAGATGGAGTTTATGTTCTTTTCTGTTTTCCTCAGTAGGTTTTCACTTCCAGGTTTTAAATAATGTCTTTTTGCCTTTAAACACCTTTAACTCTGTTTTTTAGCCATGATGGCATTTTGGGGGTCCTCTGACTGTATTTTTTGTTTCTTATTTGGAGTGTACAATTAGTTTGAGACTCTATTAGTGTTTTTTAAAAAATGTGTCCATTCAGCTTACAGACATTTCACTTCTATTACTGTTCCTTTCCATTTCTGTTTTATTAGCTACCTCATTTTATGTGTAGTTCTCCTTTTTGAAGTTAAATTCTCTTGTGGTCAGTTTCTTTGCTATTTTCCCCCCAACAAGAATGTGATATTTAATAGAAAACATAAGCTAATTACCAAGAAGTTCAGCAATCTTCACCTCTTAGACATGATCCTGTGCACCACTTAGGACTAAATCAAGAATTTCCTCTCTGCTTATGGAACTCCAGAAAACAGTCATACGTGGTGTTTCCATTGATAGAAATTAATTGTCAAAGGATAAAGATGCTAAAAACCATAGTCCTCTGATGAGACAATAAATAGTATTGTACTTAATTCTAGCACTTTTTGAAACCAAAACCAAGCCTATTTAAAGGAAATTCACAATAAAAACTTACCTGGTTTCATTCATTCATAAATAAATGAATAAATAAATAAATAAAGTGTGAAGTTATAATAAAATCTTAACTTCCTACCTAGTATTTTAGTTATTACTTATTCACTATCAGATTAATATTCAAAAAGCCTGCCTAAAGATTCTAGCTTGCTATCTAAGGAATCTTCCTCTTCTGAGTATGCTAAAAAGGGCGACCAACTTTCTAAGTGCCTGTCTCCTTTTTGGCACTTTTCTTATGTATGTACATGGTTTTTTCATTAAAAGAATAGCCCATATTTTATTATACCATAATTCCATGGGAGGAGAAGTCACATTTTTCCAATAAAGTGCAATACAAAGTCTTGCTGCTAACAATAAAAAAGGAATGATGTTGTCATTGTTTAGAATGAAGATGCTTTACTGGAGCATTAAATAATCAGGTCATGCGACCTCTAGGAAGTTCCCTTGTCATTTTGTGATAAGATGAATCTCTTTAATAATTTCCTCCCCAGACAGTCTAATTCCTGGGCACAATCACCACAAGCGGCAAGTATAGCCGTCTTCTCCTGCAATTTCCCTAGTAGCAAAAATATTATGGATCTTTACTGGAGGCAGATGCCACCTATACAGTAATTTATTTAAAAATATTCTTTGAGCTATAGAAATTGAAGATGTATTTCCCATTTCCCACACAGAGACCCGCTCCGCTCATCCAGATCAATTTCTTTGTTCAAGTCCCTCTTCCATCTTCTCATCTAGTTAGTTTTTTTAGCAAATTTTTTTTCTAATCAAAACTGTATATGTATCATAGCCATTAAACCCTTTGTTCCTGCTTGCTCCTGAATCAACTCCTCAAAGGTGGGTAAAGGTCTAAATAGAGCTGCCTTGTCTCCAGGTTTCACAATTAAATGTTTGACTTGTATTGACAATGTGGGATCTTTATATTATTTATGTTATTACATACCTTTTGGCAGGATTTCAAATCAGGACATATGAAGAGCTGTCCAAATTGAATAATCTCAGCTCTTACCCATAATGAATTGTCACTTGGATATTTCTTAGGGATAAATTCATGATTATTAATGAAAGAAGCTAAGGAAGAAGGCCTTGGTAACAGGAACTAAAAAAAATGCTAAGGTGTTTGGATGAATGGATGATTTTTTATTTTTTTAAAATTTTTGGTGACCTAAATTTCTTTTTAACCAATCAGTTGCAATAAATTCAGGCTCCAGTCTTGGTAGAATTTTACCCAGCGTTTAGGTGGTCTATTGTTAAACCAACGGATCACATATTTTATTTGTGATTCATAATAAAAAAACAGATTAGGGAAAGCTAATCCACTCTACTTTGTAAGCTTATATATAAAACCTTAGAACACACTCTGTCTTTTCTGTTTCCATATGAATTTTAATAGCACATCCTGTCATGTTTTAATATGATATCAGAGATACCTACAGGGATATACTGAAACAAAAATAATAATATTGGGAGGACATTCTTCTTTACCAAGGCTACCCTACTAGCCAAGAAATTTCATATTTGTTCTATTCCTTCAAGTCTGTTACTATTTCATTCCACAGTGAAGGGTAATTTGCCTTAAACAGATTTTTAAGTTTCTCCACAATAGTTACTCCTAAATATTTTTAAAATTCCCATTTAAATTTATCTAGCTGATAACAGTTTGTTCTGACACTTGTAGGAATAGATGCCACAAGGAGTCCTTGTTGTTTTTTAGATATATTATAGTTTATTTTGAAGCCTGAGACCTGCCTAAATTCCGAAGTTAACTGTTCTATAACTTTTAATTAGTCTTTTGGATCCTGCAAATATAACAAGAGATAGTCAGCATACAAAGCTGTCTTGTGTTCTAATCCAGAAGATGTTTGATGGCCTTTATGAAGGGGCTGTTACCCACATTTATTGTAAGTGGCTAACTTGCTAAAGCAAACGGAGAATAAGGGGCAACCCTATGACTAGACAAATTAAAAGAAAGGCCTGATGACCATTAACCAAAGCAGAGGGGCCAAGATGCCCATAGAAAACTCATTTCCAAAACCAACCCTTACTAAATCTGTCTGAGGTACTCCCACTCCAGCCAGTTGAAAGCTTTCCCCCAAAAAAGCAGTGCACAGGAAGAACTGCTAGAAACAGCATTATAGATCTAGTTCAGAATTCTTCTGACATTATCAGGTAAATGCCTGCCAGAAATGAACCCAGACTGGTTAAGGTGAACATATGTGGACAACATGACACTCAATCTGATAGCACTTGCCATATACATATATATATTTTTGGCATCAAGATTAATTAAAGAAGGAGGTCAGTATGATGCACACTTGGTAAGATCTTTTCCCTCTTTAGGAATGACCACAATTTTTGCCTCTCTGTGAATTTGGAATCTTGTTCCTCTGCAATATACCGTTAAACAATTCAGTTAAAATAGGGACTGACACTTGCTTTAGTGATGTATAGATACTATCAGAACCTATAGCTTTACTGGATTTTAAATTCACCATCACAATTTCAACTTCTGCTAAAGCACTTTGCCTATCAAGAGCTGCCACATCATCCTCTGAGGAAATTTCACATCTCAAATACCTAAAGATAGCAAACATTTCAGAGATCTGTTTGATGTCTGTTATAATCTCTCTTTTATTTCTAATCAGAGGGATGGCTGATTTGTCCTGTTTGTTTTTTAACTTTCTGACTCAAAGCCTATCAGCTTTACTGCTCTTTTAATAATAGTTATGTTTAACAGTGCTAACCTGTTTGTAACTAGTTAATCTTCACTCTTATCACTATTTTCTTATACACTTTTTTAGATTTATGTTCTTTTTTAAATCAAACTCTCTTCTTCAACAGCTCGCATTTGTTTGAAGTATGATGCTTTATTTTTAAGGAACCTCCTCATTACCACCTTTCTTGCATCTCCGTGAATACATTTACCAGCCACATCTATTTGGATAAAAACCCACGGCTAATGTGCCAGTCATATTTTCATTAAATATGCAGAAGTCAAGATATTTTTACTAAGCTTTTCTGTCATTTATTTTTTTTCTTTACTAGTAGGTTGTATGCCCTCCTTTCTACTTTCCAACTTGCTTAGTGCATGGTTTCCACATAAAAAGGGTGAAATCCTGGTATAATTGAAGCCAATGGGAGTTTTGCCATTAACTTCAGGGGAGCCATGATTTCATTCCAGATATTTTATGAAAGGATTAAAAATTACACCATATCAGACATTCAATGGTAGCTTCTCTCAGATGTAATCTAGTTTTGACTTGTTTACACCCTTTTCTTCACTTCCCTTGCCTTCCTTCCCCTTTCCTGATGATCAGCTGCATGCTGTGCAGATGTTTCTCCAACATTTCCATGGATGTTTTTCAAGTGGTTTACTTAGCAGATGTTCTCAGCTGAGCTGCCCAACAATTTTTGCATGAAAAACAAAACCAACACACTCGGGACATTTGCCAGCTTTGTGAAATGAGAAACAATTTTCTTCAGCATAGTTTGCATTTCTGTCATGAAGAAGAGAGAGAGAGAGAGAGAGAGAGAGAGAGAGAATAGTTTTGACTAGTGCCAGAGTTATTTTTGCTTTGTGGAGTGAAAATTTGAGTGTCCCAGAGGAAGAAAAAGTGAAGATTAAAATGAAAACGGCATTTGCTGCAGCACATTTCTTAGCTGTAATTTAAACGTGATAGTAAGTGTTTCAGCTATAAAGGGAGACATTTGGATTTTTTTCAGGCAAAAATGTCATATTAGTGAACTTATAAATAGAATGTATGGTATTTGCAGTTTTAATTTGCTCACTTCTCACTGCATCAAAATGATCAACCCATTTGATTGGAAAAGCTGGACGCAGCACTCTGTGCTGCCCATCAGTGGTGCTGTTCCTGTTTTGGACAAAGAGGACCAAAGAGATGATTTGAAACTAACATTCTTCCTAGGGGCTTGATCCAAAGCCCATTAAAATCAATGGGAGTCTTAGGGCATCCATGTTTTACATAAATCAAAAGGTATTGTCTCAAGTGGTAATTTGTCTTCAGTGTTTTCCATAAAACAAGAAGGAAAAGGATAAAAATAAGTTCTTTTAAACTATTTGGTTGTGATTTTGTTAAGTACTTTCTTTTGTTCTCACAGCACTGTTTCTTCACTATGTATTTAACATTTTTTTCAAGGTTTTTGAAATAAATTAGGTCATTATTGAATATATTGAGCAATTCACCATGACATTTTTCATGTCAAGATATGAACTTAGTCATTTTTTCCCATAGACATATGATGACTCTAATTACATTGGCCTCCAAGGCTGAGCTGTAGCTATCATTAGTCAATGTAGTTCTTTAATTATTATTTTGATAATTAATTTTCCAAGTGAATATTTTTGTAAATGTTCAAATCAGCATAAAGTTCTGACTTCTGTTTTGCCCTCTGGACAACATCCTCTTCTATTGTATATGCAATTCATTTTAGTTTCCCTCTAAAACAACAGTATTCAGTGAATATAAATCTTTGATCATCTTGATCGATTAGTTCTAGCCAGTCCTTCAGCTACTTGCTGGTCAGGCTGCCAGTAGCACTAGACACCCTACTGGCATAGTGCACAGCAGCCTAGAACTCCCGAGCGATGTGCCAAACGCAGTCTCCCAAGAAGCTGGGATTACAGGCAAGTGCCATTGTGCCAGGTGTCAATATAAATAATGATGCTTAATGAATTGTATTATGCTTCACAACCTGAACAGGTCTATGAGTGCTTCAATATCACAAAGACATGTTAAAAATAGGAGATCTAATTATTATTATTAATATATTAATACTGTTTTTTACAGCAGTTCCTAGGGACCAGCTGAGATTGCAGCCCATCATGCTAGGCACATACAAACACAAAGCAGTTATGCCTCTTGCCTATAATTTCTGGTCATCATTTTCCTCATTCTAAGACAATTTTCAGTCTGATATATGCATACAGTGAGATTAATATAAAATTAGAGAGGAGGCAACATCAAAGCAAATCCAAATTGGATATAGCTTCCTTGCACTTTGAGCACCACTATCTTGATCTCTAGCTAGATCTTTAAGATGATCTGGCTATATGTTCCGGCTATGTCCATCATTGGTGGCCATGTGATTGTCAGCCATGTAGCATCATTCCTGGGAAAACAAGCTTCATAATTTATTAGTTTTTCATCCTAATAAAAATCTGTATCAAGAAAGATACCCAAATTTAGCCTTAATTCTTTAGCCATTTGGCTATTATATGTAGATATTGGACTGGACTAAATTACTTTGAGATATAGATTTGTACCAAATGAATACATTTTTGGACTCTCATGTTGAAAAAATAAAGTACACCACATTTGTTATAACTATTATTTTGTATTCAGCAACCATGCTGGTTAAATGAGATGCTGCTCAACTGTTGTCACATTGCCTTTGGAATTTTATACTTTCTTTAGCACTGCACTTTTACTCGGTTACACAGTAAGCCAAGCAGAGCTAAAATAACAAAATAGAGCAGATTAATTCATCATTACCACACAAGAACTGGGAAAAGCCTTTGGGCAATACATTTCGCTATCTCGTATGGGTAATAAAACATTCATGTAATAACATGTTCATTTAACCACACAGATGTCAATGAGCAAACTTGATTTCAGGATTCAAGGCCCCTTTCATAGACAAAATGGAATACATTTTCACCATGATGCATAGTGTTTTAGCCACGCAACTGTGCAGTTCAATATCCATTCAGGTCTTTGAAACTATACCACTATGTGGCTAGCTACAGTAGAAGACTAATAACTGCAGTAGCATTCCCAACAGTGCATGAGATTGTGACTTAATCTTATTTAAACAATTAGGATCTGATTTATTGAGGTAAAATGTATGCTGGAAAACTTAACTTGCAAATCCTTATACTAGGCTAAAATAGAAGAGCTGGAGAGTCAAAAAGTAAGTTTCTAACTTACTTTTATTACTTCCTTCAATTATCAACTACCTTTTAAGTTATAATACTTCTCTTGATAAAGAAATGGAATATAGGATTCTTTCTTCAATTTTGGATATGTCCTTTGCTTTTCAAATGCATGCTTAAGCAGATATCACTGTAGCAATCTTGTCATAGATGACAAAAACATGAGTGACTTGTAAAGTACGAGTCTGAACCAAATGCTTCTCCATTACGTATAATGAAAAAAAATGCACTGCTGGTTCCTATAGATATGGAACCCAGCAAGATCTCTGGATGCATGCTCATCTAAACAACAAAATGTGGACATACACTCATTTGAAGGGACCTTATTACCTCCGCCACACCCAGTTGCTTTCTTCATGCCACCAACATCACCTCTGTTCTATCCCAGTGGAGCCTTTGTTCCCCTAGATTTGAGGGGTCTGATCAAGCGAATTGAAACCATATTATGTGCATTCAGCCACTACACATTAATAAAATAGAATACTACATAGTATAGGGTTAATTTGAAAGCAAGCTTATAGAGGCAAGGTGAAAACTAGCAGGCAGTTTCTGCTAATCAGAATGGTAGGAGGAGAAAGAAAAGACTGAAAGAAGTTAAGTGGATGGAAATCCTTGAATTTGTGCACCTTTGATATAACAGTATTATTATGATTAAAGTTGTTTGAAATGTTTGCGGATAAGTAATATATTGAAAGTTAGGGAAAGTGATGATTCAATAAGGGTAACTACATGTAGAAGTTAGTTATAAAAGATTAGCTAATATAACGTACTTTGGAGCAGTCCTCTGAAGCCATCTTCAGACATGTTTTTCCTGACATCTTTTCTCCACAGTGCGTAAGCAACTGGTCACTGCAAACTTGCTGTTAATTACTCAGCACCATTCCAGATTTTAGGTAAATATTTGCAGTGTTCTATACCTATTCCTTATGGCTGTGTGTACTTAAATCTAATAAACTGCAGTTTTAGATAACACATGCTAATTTGCATTAATATTTTACCAAATGGAATTGTTATGTTCCCATTGATTTATTCCTGACACCACCTGGAGTAAAATAGTTAAGTTATCACTCCCATTGGTTCTGAAAACCCTGGGTAACACCTTAATTACTTAGCTCTTCATCACATCTGATCTCACCCAGACATTGAGAAAGCCAAGAGACTGCATAAAATCATAGAGAGGTCTATGTCTCCATTTGTATAGTCGTAGTCTCGAAGGGTATGTCTATATTGCACACTAAGCCTGGGATCAGGCTCAGGTTTAAGCCCAAGGCCCTGTCCATTGACAAACAAATAAAGCTGACTTGGGTCAGCAAGCAATCAGGACCTGGGTTCAAGACTCCATGTTCTGCTGTGACTCTGGTCTAAGCCCTGTCACTTTGCAGTGTGGATGCAGGTCAAGTTGAAGATCCAACTTGGAAGGTCCAATCAGTGCAATATGGACATGTTAGCATACCTGTGAGACCCAGGCCCACCAAGTCCAGGCTTACAGGGCAGTGTATATGCTCAAGCATGGCCTTGGAACCCATGAGTCCACGAACCTGGGTCCCTCAGACCCAGGCTCAGTGTGGTGCATAGACATACCCCAAGTTCCTGGAAATCTATGTGGAACTTAGATAATTCAGAAGCTCTTGAGGATGAATTTTCTGCCTGTAAGGGTCTGAAGCCATCCTTCACCGTCAGTCTGGATGGGATTGCCATGCTCCTTCATTATCCCATGACTGTCCAACAAAATTTAAGGGGGATTAAGCACTTTCTGGGTCCTGAGTCCCTGTGTGGGGCCAAACAACAAGACGTCTGTGGGGCTCTGCCCTTCTGGGTGGGGCTAAGCAATAAGCAGTCTATAGGGATCTGGTCTTTGGCAGGGCAGAGCAATAAACAGTCCGAGGGGCTCTGGCCTTCTGAAAGGCCAGGGCCTATGACGCTCAGGCCTCTGGTAAGACAGAGCAGTAAGCAGTCTCAGGAGCTCAGGCCATCAGGCAAGGCAGAGCAACAATCAGGCTAAGGGGCTCAGGCCCTCAGGCAGGGCAGAGCAGTAGGCAGTCTTTCACCTGGTCTTGCTCAGGTGGACAGCAGACAAATGCAGGCCTCTCGGTCTAAGGTGAGTAGGCTGCCAATCCCTGTGTGGGGCACCCACAGGAGGTAGGGAAACCCAGGCCCACACTACGCCACTGGGACTCAGCACAGGACCCTGACAGTGGCATAGAACTTTACCATTGGGTATGTGGGGATCACATTGAACAAGCTGACCAGTATTCTGGCCACCCATCTGGACTATTTTTTGGTGTCCCCGGGCAACTTCCTATGAACCTGTTGCAGCATACCTCTTTCTCATGGGGGTCCTCCATCTCCCTGGAGTACATAGCCCATAGCCCATGGCAGTACCAGGAGCTCCTCCATTCTCCCGTCAGTTGGTTGACCTGGCAATCCTGGGGGTCCTTGGTGCTGTAGGCTCATCCTCAGGCATGGGGCTCAGCAGTGATTGGGATGCATCTGTTTCCCACTTCAACTCTCTTCCAACTGCGTTTCAGGGCCTGCCTGTTAAGCTTCCTGTCCCATCCCTCTGCTTCTGGCTCCCACTCTACAATGCCCTTGTCATAAGACAAAAGCCTTCCTCCATGTTGGAAGAATTTGAAGAAAACTCAGGAGACTCACCATTTTCTTTCTTCCAGCCTCCTCTAGTGGGCTTTTTTATAAGAGGTGATCTGACCCTTAATTAAGAAGACACATCAAACATCTTACAACATAGGAGCCTCTGCAGCAAGGAGCCATAGGTGTGACCTGCTATTGTACTCTGTTGCAGTGTATACATATCCTTTCTCCTGTCAGGGTGGATAGTGGGTATGCTGACACTACCAGACTGTCTTGGGCCTCACCATGATGAGATCGGATGGGTCAGAATGAAAGTGGTGGCTCTTGGGTTCTGGGCTGTGTTGCCTAGCGTTCAGAGTCAATCCAGTGGCCTTAGAGTTCAGGGTACTGCTCTGTCATCAGATGCCTAGTGCTAATGAGTGAGAGCTCCTACCAGTTAATATCATGTCAAGAAAATGCTTTCAGATAGATAATGCCATCAAAGACAATTTCTTGCTCTGTCCACACTTGGTAACTCTTTGCATTATGAGCTGTGTATAAATGAGTGTGAGTAAATATTATGACTGTCATCACAAATGTCACAACAGAAGGGCCTTAGGTTCTGAGCTGTGTTGCCTGGCAGCCAGAGGGGTTTTTTTCTCTTTTTTTTTTTATGGACACAGACACTTTATTGGGCTGGGGCCCGGGGGGTGGAAATGCTGCCCAGGGCGCTCAACAGGTTGGCCTTCAGAAAAGAGGCCACTTGTTTGGCTGTCATCCCCTCCACCTTCTGGAGATCCTCCACCTGGGCGAAGGCCCCGTGCAGCTCTCTCCAGACCAGGATGAGCCAGGCTTTCTTGGGCCTGATGCGGTGCAGGGTGCGCAGCTCCTTGGCACTGCCCTGGTTGAGCAGCGCCACCACGGTTCTCCTGGCTCCAGGCCAGCAGGTCAGGGTGCAGCAGCAGCTCCCGGGGCGGGGCAGGGGCTGGTTCTCAGCCTTGGGCCTGTCTGCCTGGCCCTGTTTCCTCTGGATGACCAGGACCCCTTCGTCTCCACAGGGCATGGCCTGCTTCCCGAGGGAGGGCTGCACTTGCTGCAGGGGCAGCACCACAGCCTGTTTCTGGGCCCTGGGGGGTGCCTTGCTGTGGTGCAGGAGCTTGGACTGACCGGCCTTGTCCAGCAGCGCTGCGGCTTCTAGCTCCTTCTGCTCTCCTTCAGCTTCTGCAGCTCGCTGCGCATCTCCTCCAGCTGGCGCAGCAGTGCCACCCGCTCCCGCCGGGGGGTACTGAGCAGCGGCAGCCTCCGCTCCCTCCCCACCCCCCCCGGCTGCTTCTCCAGCTGCTCCAGCCTGGGCTCCAGCTGCACCAGGGTCAGCAGGGAGCTCAGCAGCTCAGCCTCGGGAGGCTCTCCTCGGGACGTCGCTTGCCCCCGGGGCTAGCGGCCTCACTGCCGGCTCCAGGGTCCTCGTGAGGTCTCTTGCATGCAGCTGGGGAGGGCAGCGTCTCCTGGGTGAAGGGCCGGTTCACTAGCTGCTTGGACTTGGCAGCGAAGTTCAGCATGCTCAGCGTGTTGAAGTAAAAGCCTTGTTCCAGGGCGACATTTGCAATGATGACGCTGTGAGCTGAGCCCCCCAGGGAATCCTGCAGCAGGCGGGTGAGCTTGCTGTTGTGGTATGGCATGCGGGGCAGCCCCTGGTTGAGGGTGTCCACCAGCTTGCTGAGCACATGCAGGGAGGCGTTGATGGCCCCGCTCTCCTTGAGCCACAGGCCGCGGTTCTCAGTGTGCAGGTTGTCCTCAGAGCTGGTCAAGTCGATGAGGCAGAGCTTGGCCATGCAGCGGTGGTGGAGGGGAGCCTGCTGGCTCTGCGCCACCCACACCAGCAGCTAGGTGTGGCTGTGACTGGAGTGGTCTTTGAGCTGTGTGGAGGTCACCATGTGGTTGCGGCTGGCTGGCAGGAAGTGCCGCTCAAAGTCCCTGAAGCCGCCCAGCTCCCGCTCCATCAAGCCTGGGATCAGGATGTTCCGGTCCTGGTCCTCCCGGATTGGCAGGTCCTGCTGGGATGGCTCCAGCAGGTCCAGCACCTTCTCCTGGTAGATCTCCAGGTAGGACATGGAGATGGAGTAGTTCCATTCCTCCCTCTGGGTGAGCAGCTCGCCTCTCGCGTCATCTGCAGAACTTCCCGCTGGACCCGTGGGATCACCCCGGCTGTTCTGGGCTGCCCAGCATGGTGTGCGTCTTACCAGCACCCGTGGGCCCATAGGCCAGCACACTGGCATTCTGTCCCTCCAGCAGGTGGCACAGTTCAGAGCAGCATGGCCAAGCAGCCAGAGTCAATACTGCAGTCCTCAGGTAAAGGGTAGTGTGGCTACTGTCCAGAGTCCATATAGCAGCCCTAGAGTGCAGGGCTATGTGGCCTAGTGGCCAGATTCTTGGGCCACCTGCAGAGGGAGTGACACCTGGTGGCGGGAGGAGGGCACCCCGACCCACCCAACTCCACTGCGTCCCAACCCAGGGCCCTAACAAAGGCAGAGTAGTCTGCCACTAGGTCAACAGTGAATCCAACCATAACACGCTGACCTTCAACTGGTGAGAGATACCACTCCCAGTAGGTCACTTTCTAATGGGCTTCCTCAAGTTGCAGTTCATAGGACATCGGGGTCTCCAGGCTCCTTGGTGCAGGTAACACCCTTGGACCCCAAAGACAACAGATCTCCGGTCTGGGTCTCAGGATCTCTGGATCCCACAGGCAAGGGCTGTAATGACTCCTGGACTGGCACCTCCACCAAATGTGCTTCCTCCTTGGCGGTCTACACAGACTGAACTGGGCTGCTCTCTTTTATGCTAGCACAGCATTTGGAGCATGCCTAGCATAGTGGCAGAGTGGCAGGACCTTCTCTGCCCATGTTGTGGGATTAACCCTTTCCTGCCTAGTGTGGGCTATGCACACCCCCTTCACATACTCAATGGCAACAATCTATATATATTGTTAGAGGATCTTCTTCCCATGTCTCCTTAGAATAATGTGATTTAATATGCTATATATACAAAACATTATGAATCATGACCCTCAGGCCACTGGTTCTTAGAAATACTAAAACTATGATGTTTTATACTTCCAGAGGTAGACAGCATTAAGGGTCCTTTACATACGTTAGCATGCAGTGAAACACATGTATGTGAAGGAATTGTTTTTGTGAAGAGGCAAATAGGAAAAAAAATACTCACTTTATTCCCCCCCACACAGACATATCAAGCACAGCTACATAAATGAACTGAATATGATAACTGCTTCAATGGTATAGAGAAACTAAAGCCCCAATTCAGCAATTTCAGTCAGTGAGACTGTCTGCAGGCACAGAGGTCTGCCCTAAGGTAGTAATTTGTAAGACAGGGGTCTACAGCTGGTAAAACTTATTTAAATAAAGCATACATAGGATACAGCACAAGTGCCAGAGGGGATTACAGTGCATCTTGTGGCAAAATTGTGTTCCCAAACACATAATCAGCTGCAAGAATGCTGTGGAACATCTCTCTAGGGTGTCAGAGACCCACAAAAGAAAACAAAACACCCCCAAACGGTGGATGGATAACATGGCCTCTTGGGAATCTGTTTCTTGTTTTCAAGCTTAGCTTTCAGAGGACTCATGCATATCTTTCTCCTGGTTTGGAAGGTGATTGCAAAATATCAGTTGTTTTGGTTTCATAGCATTTCTTACACACACACACCATTTGATTTTTGTAAATTTTACAAGGACAAATAATTAAGTGAGCCTACTTGTCCAAACACCATAAATTGCACTTTCCAGATGAAACATATTTTGTTAAGGACAAATTTCAATCAGAAAAAATGCACAGTACTCCAGTTAGGAAGAAACAATCAGTTGCATGCATACAAAATGGGAAATGGCTACCTAGGAAGGAATACTGTGGAAAGGGCTATGAGTGTCATAGTGGATCACAAGCTAAATACAAGTCAACAACAGTGTGACACTGCTGCAAGAAAAAAAAAAGCAAACAATCTAAAATGTACGTGCAGGCGTGTTGTAAACAAGACAAGAGGTCCAATTCTTCTGCTCTACTGCACACTGATCAAGTCTCAGCTGGAGTATTGTGTCTAGTTCTGGATGCCACATTTCAGGAAAAATGTAAACAAATTGGAGAAAGTCCAGAGAAGAGAGCAAAAATGATTAAAGATCAAGAAAACATGCCATACGAGGGAAGATTGAAAAAAATGGGTTTGTTTCGTCTGGAGAAGGGAGGACTGAGGGGGGCATGATAACAGTTTTCAACTACATAAAAGGTAGTTACAAGGAGGAGGCAGGTAAATTGTTCTCGATAACCTCTGAGGACAGGACAACAAGCAATGGGTTTAAATTTCAGCAAGGGTGGTTTAGGATGGACATTAGGAAAAACTTTTTAACTGTTAGGATAAGTAAGAACTAGAATAAACTGCCTAGGGAGGTTATGGAATCTCCATAATAAGAGATTTTTAAAGCAGGTTAGATAAACACCTGTCAGGGATGGTGTATCTAATACTTTGTCCTTCCATGAGTGCAGGGGCTGAACTAGGTGACCTCTCAAGGTCTCTTCCAGACCTATGATTCTATGATTCTGTAAGTAACTCTTGGAATTTTCAAAAAACTCAGAGCCAAGTTGCCCTAAATATGCAACACATAATTTTTAGTTTCCTCCTCTTATCAGAATGTTGATAATAACTGTAGGTAGAAATAAATCTGCACAACTAAGAAATCTGGATCATTTTAGATCAAATTATTGAATACTTCTGTCATAAAAAACCCAACTACATAGAATGCTTCAGAATCCTTGTTTTTCTGAATATTTCTTATAAAGTATATTTTTGATTTTTAAATAATGACTTCATTTTTAGTTGATTTTAGTTGACAGAGAAGAAATATTTTTTTACGTCTTAGATCACATTATCTACTTGGTACTAACACACAATATTTTAGGAAAAGCATCACTCTAGAGTGATTTTCAAGAATATTTGCCAGTACATAGCAAGCAGAAAAACAAAAGGTAATATTCTGCAATATTCAAGAGTATATACATTTCCTGAGCTGTAAAATATAAAATGGCATAGAGGGGAGAGAATGTAAAGCTCAAGAAACTTACTTGCTGAATCTTCTGTACACGACAGTCAGCCAAAGAGCTGAAATGTTGATCTATAGTCTCTCTTTCTTTTTTTTTTTTTTTTTTTTTTTTAAGAAAATGAATTTGGAAAAAATCTCATTAATGTAAAAACTCATGAATCTTTACAGCATGGTTTAAATGATCATATAATCTGTATTTCTAAATCACACTGGAGGAGTGTTGGAAGGGTTACTTTGCCTCAAGAAAAGTATAGGTTGCTTGCAGATAAAGCATTGTGTATGTGGGTGCTTCAACATTTTCGTGTTCACCCGAAACTATTTTCAGCCAGATGATATCCAGAAAGAGATAACTGGAACAAAGACATCGGCCAGAAATAGGTGGATTTAGGAGCCATCAACAAAGACAATGCTAATAAAGTACTAAGACAATTGAAAACAGTGCAGCAGAAGCCAGCATTGCCTGGTGATGACAAGTAATCACTGATGTGAGGGATGGGATTATGTCAGGGTTGGGAATGAAATGGAAGAACTGCAGTGAAATCTCTTTTTAAAAAAAAGATAGACAGAAAGGAATTGGATTGGCTGAAATCATAAAAGCAGAAGAGAGGCAGAGGAGAGAGTAGAGGGAAGAGAGGACAAGACTACAGACAGATACCAGCCTTACCCTAGCAGAAACGGGAAAAGGGCTGGAGGAGAAAAATTGAATAAGCAGAAATGTCCAAATCCTGCAAACATTAACATCAGTGAGAGATTTGTCTGAATAAGGACTGCAGAATTGTACCTTCAGAAGGGTGTTAATGTGTAATGAAGAAAAAATAAGCAAGATCCAGTGTTACATCTTAATTCTAATGTTTCTTTAAAATGACTGTGAAACTCCATTAACATTATACTGTGGACAGTATATCAAGCCTCAGGGCATTGCCTGTCTGTAATGGCCCCTTCTAATAGCCAAGGATCATCTCTTTACAATGCCTGTGACACGCCACCTGCACCAGAGGCTGCGGATGAGGCTAGCCATCAGAAAATTTCTCTGTGCAAAAGACATCTTCAGCTATCTGCTTACAACAGCCCTATCTCAGTTTTGTATCATTGGAGTGGAGCAGCGCAAAGCAGACATAAGGCGGGGGGGGGGGCATAATCCTGCCTTAATTACTCAAGCCAAAGTTTAAGAGATAAAAAATTGTCAAGACACAGGAGCTGAGTGATCCTTAGAATGAGTAATTTAATATGAGGGAATTATCTAATGTGTGGTTACAGTAACACCCTGTGTTAGGCTGTATAAAGTATTTTTGAAAAATGCCTGTAAGCCTGGGTCACTTTCTTTCATTTAACCACAGCAGGAGTGGCTCTGCCTTCTGTCACACAAATTAATTTTATATAGAAATTAGTCAGGGAAAAACCTTTAAAAGAGCCACCCAGTCTTTCCTGCCACAGAATTGCTTAGGTTATTTATGAGACTGTTGCATACATCAAGGTGTCGCTGACAACTAACAGCTTTCATGTGTCTGCAGGAGAAGTTGCAGTGCACTTGCAGTGTTGGGGTTGATGGGAGTTCAGTCAAATGCCTGTGTTTGAAAGGAGAGGGGAGCATTCCAAACTGTAAATGTGAAAAACAGCAGAGCAGCATTACAATAGAGAGCAGCATTTAACAAATGGAATCAGTACACCCACACCCACACCCACTTTGCCTTGCTTGACCATGCACAGAAGTAAACCAAATCAAACCTGGAAAAATAGAGTGAGTGAGCACCCATAATACTGCCTGATAAATGGACACACACGTTTTGGATAAAAGAGAGGGTGGGGAGAACAGCCAGGCATTTTTAAGAAGACCTGAGAGAACTAGAAGATTACCCACCTAGTGAGTAAACTTGCTTTTAAAAATAAAATGAAAAGAAAATACAAGTTTTCAGAGTTGGCCCAAGCTTACAAGCCTTGAATGAAATGAAGTAAAAGGAAACATGTAAAAGTAAAGGGGAACAAATTAGTCCACCAGAAGTAATACTAATAAAGTACTAAGACAATTGAAAACAGTGCAGCGGAAGCCAGCACTGTCTGGTGATGACAAGCCGCACCCCTGGCTGAAGTAGTAATAAAGACCCAAATATATGGTTTCCACCTTCAGCACATCCAGTGAAAAAAATTGTTCCAGCACCACTGGTGTCTGGTATAGTTCACAACAACTGAGAGTGCCAGTCTCAGGTTAGACTGTAGAAAACAGGGAAGACACTCAAACTGGTGGTATATTCCATAATTAGATTTCACCTAGCCAGTAACAACTATGCATGCGTGGATTACTATGTTAGTCTTACCATGGAGTCACAAATAGTCCACCTTAAACTCCCCAACACATCTTGCCACCCAGACAAACTAGACTAAGTGATGAAAGGTTATTAAAACCAAAAATTACCACACATTAGGTCGCTCTTGACCCTAAAGGGCTAGTCGCATACATCAGGTCCATGGATATTCTTGGTCTCACCAAAGACAACACTGTAGCCAATTTCTCTAGTAAATTAACGAAAGACTTATTAGCGAAGAAAAAGAAATGAGCATTATTAATAGGTTAAAGTGGTTAAAATACATTACAGGTGGGTCTACATTTGTAGTACAATAGATAGCAGAAATGTAATTTCTGCTCGTTCCCATAAGTCTCTCAGAGTTACCCAATTGGCTTTGGGGACCTCTGTCCATTTGCTCAGACTTCCCCCAATCAGTAATCATCAGTCCAGAGATATGGGATCATTCCCTTGAATGAATACTTATAGATCCCATTCTCTGAAGGCATGCTGACAAGGGTCTTGACCCACATGGGAGCTTCCTGTGATGATGAAGATTGGGAAATGCAGACTGAGGCTGTGAATTCATTGTTGCTTAGTAGCCCTTGCTTTGAAGTTAACAACGTTTTCATTTACATTTCCAAGGCTCCAATCTCAGATGGGTAAACATAATGCAAACGCAATATGATAGCCAGAAACAATCCATCAGCTTTTCATGAAATTTTCCATGTTAAGTGAACTTATATCTAAACATTAATAGATCCCTTTGGTCTAGTACTAAGTACAATGTAACGCAACAGGTTTTAGATGAGTGAAGACACTAACAGTGTGGTTTTCAAGCATTTAGAGCAAATGTAATTATCAGGGCATAAATGTAATGTGATAACCTCTCCCCTTTGTTCTGTTCTAGCAAATTAATTCACTTGACTATATTAGGACCTTTTAACACTTGTTTGGTTTCTGTTAGCAAGCTGCCTTCCTTCGAGCTGGCAGCCTGCTAGGCAGCATCACATTTCTATCATAAGAAGAAGATGTCTCAATTCCTCTTCCCAGGGTATTTTCTCTGTTGTACTCCAATACTCGGTCCTAAAAATGCTCCACAGTTCTGCATGTAAAGCAAAGCCCCTTAGGGACCACCACTTCCAATATCCCAGAATTTGCTAATTTGCATGTTTATTTACACTCATTAATATACAGCACATGATATAAAGAGCTGCTAAGTGTTGACCAACTGTCTTTGGTGGCATTATCTATCTGAAAGCATTTTCTTGATATTAACTGGTAGGAGCTCTCACATGTGGTACTGATTTCATCAGCACTAGCCACCTGATACAGCAGCACACAGACAGTGAATCTACAGTGGCAGAAGACCCCAAAAGCTAGAATGTGAGTGTGCCAAAATAATTTGCCCTGAGTAGTGGTAAAGCATGGTTTCAGGCCAAGGAACAAATCTGATTCTGAGAGGCACTACTTCCCTCCCAGAGCCAGGAAGAGATTATCTACTATCGATCTATAGTAATGACAGATTATTTACCTCTCTCTACTGGCTAAGCTAAACTGACAGTCACAAAACTCTATTCATTCTGTTCTTTTGTGTGCCTACTCCCTGCCTACCTATGTGGAAAGAGAATAAAGATATATGTTGGTGAAAATTTTTCAAAGAAAAAATGGATTTCAACACTTATTTTCACAGAAAGTGTCTGCTTTCCATAGAAAGTTTTGATTTTTTGTTATTAAAACACCAAATGTTGAAAATTAAAATATCTCAATTTGGGTATGCTGCCACAGTACCCCATGGGCTTGAGAGTTTATTCTCCTTGCATCTCTGTTCTCTGTGAGCTAGGCTCCACAACGAGAATACAGCTCCCATGATGCAGCATAACCAGGGACACCCAGGATAGAACTGAAGGGAGGCCATGGTAGATCATGGATAATGTAGTCTGACCAGGGTGCCAGTCCTATAGCAGAGAAGGGGGGACATGAGTCACACAAGCAGAACTCTGATTAGGACTCATGGCAGCATTTCTGAATAAAAATATTCAAGTTTCTGGCTGAAAAAGTTTAGTATTTGGATTTTCAGTGAAACTCATCTGCACAGCTTGGTGAGTCTTAAACTTGTTTTTTAAGGTTTGTTTGTGGAAGAGGAGTTGGGGTGCTGTTGAATGTATCTAAAATATGGATGATAAAAATCTTTCTTGATAAATATGATTAGTATTATTTACTCACATCGTAGGCATCTCAGAAAAGTGAGGTTTCAGCAGTAGTTAAAATGAGGATAGGCTTCGCTAACGCATATGGTCTAGTTCTGGAAGAAGGTAGAAAAATGTCCATGGATAATCTTTGGAGGCCTCATTACCACAGAGAAACAGTCCACAGGCAGTTTTTTGTGGTGGCTACTTAAAATCAGGAAAAACTGATCTAATGTTGAAACTGAAATCTATGATTTATTACACAGGGAACTATAGCCCTTTTTTAGGGTTACATTTTCTATCCTACTGTAAATCCCTGATTTTTGATATTTTCAGTAGTAAATCTCCACCAGATACATTCTAGATTGTAAATAATGTAACAATAAAAAGAATCCTGTACTGTATTAATCTTCCTGCATCTCCACATGTTCTGTCATTGGGTCGAAAGGTAATAAAACTTACAATAGCAATGCAATAATGCATACACAGTTTGGCTCTGAATGGAAATGTGTATAAAAGTTTTTTTTATATTTAGGCCACCATTAAATTGAGTTTTGAATATGAAACCATGCTGTTACACTAAAGTTTAATAAGCAAATTTCACAGGTATCAATGTTTTGCTAGATTTTCTCTGAAATGCCCCCAGATTTGTTGGATGATTTCCTGAAACAGATAAATCAGCTATTTTGGCGCTATGTGGTAGGCAATGATTGTTGAAGGAAATTAATAACATCTGTAATTACAAACTGTTGAAATGAAATCTTGCATGACTGACACTAGAAAAGCTATTAGAAACTGTGACAGATATTGTCTACCTTAAAATGAAAATCATGGTTTTTTTCCTGTTTGATTTCCTTGCCTCCAGTTAATTTCCTATATACCTAGTTCCCCCATGATAGCAACCATGAGTATACTGCTGACCACAACTCTATCATTTCTTTACATGTCACTAATGTCCCAGGTGTGTGCCAACACTGGAAAGAAAGTTAGACTAGAGGCAGCACAGCATTAACTTGAAACTTCAGTTAACATTTTTCTTGGTAATAGGCATGTGGAGTTGTTGTTTGATCTTAACCTCAGAGACATAGTGTACTTTTTTGTCAGCTCCTCTTGCAGGAACACCATGTTCATTGCATTTGACACCTACCTTATTGGCATACACTGTAAATACTTTACTTTCATGCCATAAATATTATATATGAAATAATATTAATTATTATTATTTTAACATTTATATTGCACTACCACTTAGAGGACATGACTAGGTCAGGCCTCATTGCGCTAAGCAGGGTGGAAAGGTAAAGAAACTCTCCCTCCACCAAAGAGCTTATCAACTAAAAGAGAAGACCTAACAAGTGAATGAGACATAGCAGGTGGATGAAGTGAGGATGGAGAAGGCAGAATAATGAAAATAATATGTGTACAATTCAAAGGTGTGGGGAGCAGCAGTCAGCACTCACCACTTGGCTAGGGGTGTAGTATATTGGAAGCATGACTGAAGAGCTGAGTTCTGAAGAGAGACTTGAGGGTAAGATGGCAGCTATATTATGTTTTTTCCTGTTCATAAGGAGCTGCACTGAAAGAATAACAAAAGTGCCTGTCAAAGAAACGGAACACAGTGAAGGTAGGAGTGGACCTTGCAATAAAATGTTGGGATGGCTAGGGAGGGTTGGGGCTAAATTCTGAAAGGCTTTGAAAATAATAATAAGAAGCTGGTGTCTGATGTAGTGGAAGAAGTGCAAATGGAGGGTTAAGGGTAGTGATATATTCAGAGCTATATATAATGTATCCTATCTTCTTTGCCAGTTTAGATATGCAGTGGAATGACTCTGTGAATCACTCAAACCTTTCATTAAATGCTATCATAGACCCATTAATGTGTGATTATAGTCTGGAAAATGACTATAAAGATGTCATTGGCAGTTAAGAGTTTATTATGCCTCAGCTTCATAAGTGAAAATTGGTCCTGCACGTGCACTTTAGCTGCATAGTTGTGTCACCTTATTGATGTGATCCCCTGACTTTTCTCTCCTGTTCCTGTCCTATGATTTTGCATCCCCTCTGTTGTGACATGGGGGAAGTTAGATTGTAATATTTTTTGGAGGGATGGGGGCTTATAGGCATCAGCTAAATACAGCTGAATAGTAAACATAATGTGCCTGCATTGCGCCATTTTTCTGAGAAATAGCAAAGCTTAAAGACAATTCACCAAAGAATTCATTTTTTTTTTTTCCTGGCAGACTGTAATGTGTTTCAACCACATGTTTCAGAGCACTAGGACTCCAGTTCAGCAAACCAGCCCAGTTCAGCAAAGCACTCATGTACCTACTTAAGTCACATTAAAGTCAATGGGACTTAAACATGAGCATAACTGTAAGGAGTTAGTGAAGTGCTTTGCTGTGTACAGGATTCTTGTGAATCTTTTTAACTTTTAGGCAAACTTCATGTCCTTTTGGAATGCTTTCTCTCTTCAGGCCTATTTACTTGTCTTTTCAGTCTTAATTGGTTTTGGTTGTTCTTTTACTTTCTTAAGTGTACAGTAGACTCTCGATTATCCAGGAAGATAGGGAAAAAATTAATCCTGGTTAATAAAATCCCGGATAATCACCATCCAAAGGAAATATGGAGAGTGGGAGGGCTGGGTCACCAGCCACCTTGCGCCTGCGGGAGGGGGTGTTGGTTCAGTGGCTGCCCTGCATCCTGGTGGGTTTGGGGTTTTTTTCTGCTTGGTGAGTCAACAAAGCCAGAGCCGGCCCTGCGAGTTACACATTTTTATTTTTTTTTGACATCCTGGTTAATCCACAACCTGGTTAACCCAATCCTGGATAATCGAGAGTCTACTGTATTGGGACACTACCCAGGCATCATGAAGTCTCTTTTTTTTTGAGGAAGTTGAGACTGTTTGAATGGCAATAAAATGTTTCTTTTATAGACCCTTGCTAATGGATGCACAAATAAGGCATTTAAAATTCTCCAGGTATTTTTGTCTCTTGAGTTGCATTTCTTCATATCAATGGCGGTTTGGAGATTCCATTCAAAGGATTTGCAAACTTCCTGGGTCTCAAAATCAGAATAGGATCTTGCGAGAACAGAGTTTCATGAGAGATTTTCAGTATTTCTCGGGTTTGGCTAGGATCAGAAATATTTATTATTTATTCTAAAACACTAACCAGTCTTTTTGCAACCCTTCAAGCTTGGATTTACATTTCAGATTGCCCTTGGGGCAACAGTTCCTATTTCACTTTTCATTGTCTTCAACCATACCTAATTCAAGTAGCCTTTTTTTTTTTTTTCCAAAACTTGAGTGCCTTGGGGATAATAAACCTATATTGTTAGTTAGGATAACATATTCTAACATTTTAAAACAGACTTGGATTTGTGAGTGCAGACAGATTAATTATATTATTCTCAAGAACTGTTTGAGAAAAGAAAACTGCTCAGAGCTAAATTTCTTACAATGTGTCATTTACATAAATGTAATGGAAAAACAATATATATACCAACTTCATATATATATAAAATTGTGTGCATGTGTCAGAGAGAGTGTGTCTGTGTGTACCTGTGTAATAAGCTAAGATGTCAGAATGACATTAGGAATGTTCCCATCTAAACTGGGGTCATTTTCATTTTCCTGTACTGTAGAAATTACCTATCTTCTAAATACATTGAAGGGGCTAATGTATCTTCATTTTTTTAAAACATGAGTCTTGGTGTTGCTGCTATTCTATTCAGATCTACTCCATGAGTAATCCTGGCACAGCACCACTGAAGCTGATGGAGTTGCCCCTGGTTACACAAGGGTTAAATTTGGCCCCATACAGTGAGTTAGAGTCAAGTTAGCATGAAAATTTGGGTTCCTCTGCACCTCTCAGTAACTAAAGAGTTAAGTATCTTAAGTTATTTGGGTACACTAAGCCGAATTCTCAGTTACATTAAGATCCTTTTTTGCCAGTCAGGCAGTAAGAAGCTGGAGGAAATAGCCTATGAGAATCCTGTGCAGGGTAATCTCACTGGCTAACGTGATGTAAAGTCATTATGCTCGTCCTGCTCCCAGAAGGAGTTGCTGAGGCATGTCCAGAGCACAATGCACTACAGGTATTCTCTGCTTCCCGAGTCTCAGAGAGGTCAATGATAAGCAGAGCATAACGTAGAACAACCCTGAGGAAGAGCTGCTGTAACTTACACCAGGAAGCAGGAAACCTCTTTCAATGCCCCAAATATTTTTTTCCAGAGAGTAAAAAGCATAACTAAAAACAATGTGCCTGATTCAACAAGATAGTGAACTACTGCTATATATATGAGAACTCTCAAATATCAGCAAAGTGGTGCCAGACACTATGATGATGGGTGAAAATATAAAATATTAGATAACTGTTGTATAAGTGCGCAGCATTTCAAAGAATCAGGCCAATTGTTTGCATAGACAGTTATTGCAATGATTAGCACTGAGACTGGCATGGTTTCAAAGACAATTTTTGTATATTCCCACTAAAATGCAAGACAGAAGGGAAAATGATCTTCACCTCTGTTTTTAATAGAAATTCTCCATAAATGTTTAATGTATATTATGAGTTAATGCTACAGTTGTTATTTATGGGGATTCACCACAGGAATGGATAACTGTAGGATACTTCGTACTGCTTAGGAAGTTTTTGAGTTTCAACTGACAATTCCTCCCGCTATTTAGAAATAATTTGTGCTAAGTGTAGCTCTGTGTTTGGTTTCAGGTTTCATTTATGTATTTAGAACTCTAAAAGACATGAAATAGACAAAAGTAAAATAACCCTTAAAAATGCAAAGTTCTGTTTGTAAAGTTAATTGTAGTATTAGTACCATGATGGATAGTAATTGTCAAACCTTAGGCTTCCAACTATGCTCAGTGGTAATACCATAATACTAAGATAGCTAAACTGCCTTTAATATTATCCCATGAACAAAACTTCCTTTAAAAGAGATTAAGTTTGGTAAAGTGTCACATGCCTCCCCACTGCAAACCCTTAAAAGCAAGGCAATGCCAAGTTGTGGGACAGATCTTAACCATATCCTAATGCCCATAAAGCATGTTTCCTCTAACATTAATAGTCTCTGCATGCTCACAGAACTTCCTTCTGTCTCCAACAGGTAAGAAAACAGAATATTAGATCACATTAGGGATTTTCCAGTGGAATGTTTTTCTGGCGGAAAATGCAGTTTCTGTAAAATCAAAATTTTCTACAGGAAAATCTCAATTTTACCAAATAAATTTGATTTTCCATTGGAAAAGTCACCATGAAATATTTTGATTCGGATCTGATCAACCCAAATCAGAATATTTTATTTTGTTGAATTGATCTGAAATATTTCATTTTAAATCACTTCTGCAAAACATTAAACTGCATTTCCCTATCAGCATATTGCCTTTAAGGCCCACAGTCTCTCCTAAAGGATTATATCTCACATTATGCAAGAAAGATTTCCCTCTCATCAAGTGCTACATGATGCATCATGGAATGACATGACTCTGGGTGCATCATGGAAAATATATTCTGCCCAGGAAACCTGGCCCACAGGGGATAATGGAGTCATCGGCACCCAAATGACAAGTCCCATGAGGCAATGCATCACAATGGATAAGTGCAGTTTAATGTTGAATTGACTCAAAATGAAGCATTTTGTGTAATTTCAACAAACCTAAATATTTTATTTGCTATTTGGGAATGCTGAAATGTTTTGTTTTCAGTTGAAAACATCAAAATGCATACCGGCTTACTTCTCACTCTGTTCAAAGGAGTCTCTAACCTTTACTTGGAGGAAAAAATACATCAATGAAAAGATGGAAAAGCTGACATGATAAGCAGGTTACACATCTAAATATGTGTATATCTAAATATACACATCTAAACAGAAGTGTGAATGTAAACATAAAACAATGAAAGATTTTAACTGACATTACCAACTCATAAGAAGGAAGAGGAAGATAAGTAGAAAAGCACTAACTACAATATGTGAACAACCCACAACAAGGCTTATTACAGTGATTGGTGAGTTAAGGAACAACTAGGATTGTGATATACTTAGGCTACCCTATGAGTCCTTATGGAACTAGGTCATGTATGTTGCATGTATATGTAGTACACATGGCTATTTGAACTGTACTGTGTCTGTGTAGGTTTTGCATACAGTTTTTGTTGAATAAAAGACAAAAGACATACAACTAGTCTACTTACACATATGAGCTTGACAATAAATAAATAAATAAATAGATCGATTGTGCTTAAGATAAAATTTTCCAAGCTTAATATTTTAGTCAAATCAAATCTGATTTCTTCCAGAACAACTAATGTTGCCTCCCCTCAATAAGGGCTATTTCCAGTTCAAATGCTGCAGCTGTTCTTAGCGCGTCCTCGTGCTCCAGAACTGCGGATCCACTTTTGTTCAAATGAGAAAAGAGAAAGAGAGAGAGAGAGAGAGAGAGAGAGAAAATCACTCTTGGGCACAGACCATATCTGAAATTTTTTGGCGTGAATGGAGAAACTGTCAGAAAGTTGTGAGTGAGTAAAAATACAAAGTGTAAAGCCACCTTAAATACAGTAGACACTAACACTGTCTCTGTTATGTACAGTAATAACAAAGCACATCTCAGGATCAGGACTATAATCTTTCCATTGGGATAGAGGATCATGGTTGTCCCAACTCATCCAAAATAATAATATGAAGTTCAACAAGATATGCTATATAATTTGTCAGACAATTTTTACCTCTGATAAGTCAGCTTCTTAAATATGTAATACATTTATCATGGTGGATCAAGACAGATTGATTTCTGCACTTGGTTGATACTGTGGGGACTGAGTGTCCTCATTCACTTTTAAATGCATGAGCTGAGGGCACTTCAAGTTCTCAGGATTAAGCCAAATAAATCTGACATCTAGACTTTAGAGCATTCAGTTTTCCTTCTCTTCTAAAGTTTGCTCCTTGGAACTTCTTGTTATGTATTAATCATTTTTATTACACAAGTGGTCTTAGGTATTATTTTACAGATTAAGTGACTGTTATGATGAGACACTAGTCACATAGTCTTAGAACAGTATATTCATTTTCAATCCTTTACAACTAAACATAAATAATAATAGTACAGACAGTAAAATCTCTATACAACAAAACCTTCTTTGCTACAGCAATACTGTACCTCTAAAATTGTTGTTGTGGTCTAGCCCATAACTCTGCTTAAGACCCTGGCAAATACATACGTTGGATCAAATTCTTGGCTTTGACTGTGGATTACCTGGTTCTTGAAATTAAGATTTCCTGATGGGAATTTGGGTACTATTTTAGTAGTCATTACCCAAATCCAACTTAGATTTGAAGAACAAGCAAAAATCTAAACCAAAAAAACCCACCCCAAAACAAACCCCTATCCCCCAACCTTCCATTACACAGTGTCCCAGGTTAATGCATAGCAGTCTGGCTTTAGAAGGATGTACACCTCTGTGAATGTGGTAAGCAAAAATTTAAGAGAGCCAGAAGATTATATTTAACAAAGGTTAATTCTTTCACTCCTTGATGGCCTTCTTTTCGATAAGGTTATTACCAGCAAGGGTGTATCTTATGCTTTTTACAACAACATAACTTAATTTCGGAAATATTGATAATAAATAGAGCTCACCAGAGAAATAACCATTCTCTCTGGGATAAAGCACTCATCTCTAAATTAGACAGAGATGTAGTCTAGTGCTCTTACCACAAAGCTGATGTGAATTAGAGCTGGGTAATTTTTTTTTCTTTTGGCTAAAACCCCCACTCTCCAAAATGTTCAATCTGTGACATCAAATTATTTTGTTCATTTCTGTCAATTTCACCAAATTGTTCATGTCAAAAAATAAATAAAAAAAGTCAGAACATTTCATTATGGCATTTTTTAAATTAAGTGTTTTGATTTTTTGGTTTGAAATTAGTTTTTTTTTATATTTCCTTCAATTTTATAGTTTTAAAAATTAAAAAGTATATAAAATATGCTTAAAATCAAAATGAAAAGATTTTGTTCAGCCTGAACATTTATTTTAAACTTTTCAATTAGTTGTAAATTCTGAAAATATGTTATTTTCAGAATTGCCAGTAGACAAAAAAATCATTATTCACACAACTCTACTAGCAATTCCTTAGTCCTAATCATTGCTCAGATATTGACTTCATCTGTGACTTTGTGCAAATCAGTTAACTTTCCTCAGTGTTCCACTCTATAAAATGTGGCTAATTCTAACAGTGTATACATATCATATGGGTCTGTGAGGATTTATAAATGAATATTTTAAAAGTGCTTTGAATATGTAAAATGTTGTATAAATACAAAGTAGTATTGCTTACAATGTATTTCAGATACCCTACAAGTTTCCTTTTTGAAGGAATCAAATTTTGAATCAAAACTTACATTTCTTATTTTCAATATGTTTTCAAGAGGGATATCGAGCAGGATCTAAATATTGCTTTACCTATTTCTATTTGTACCCATACAGTGTAGCACACAAACATCTACTCTGTGCAGAGGGCATTGATTTTCACTAGACAAATTGCATTCTTGATAGATTGCATTGGGAGAATATCCTCATATTTCTTTTTTTATTTATTTTTTTAAAATTTCATTCTTGCCTTGCATATGTTCTGTCAGTTTTACTGTCATGGAAACACTGATTCCCTAATATAATTGCTTCTGGTATAAAACACATCTGCCTACCAAATGTACACTGGAGCCTCACCGTCTGTTAAAACTCAACACAGAACTTCTACTATATACAATAGAACAGTCCCTCTTCATGGAATACATCAATCATGGAAGAGTTGAGATGGAATTAAAGAGTGTGGTCCTTTTTGGCCCCCTTTGTATCTAATTTAGGCATGCATGACCCATTATTATCATTGTTGTGCTTATGCCAGGTGGTTCTGATTATTAAGAAAAGCAGGATTGTGTGCTGAACATACAACAATAAACTATAGTCATGTGAATGAAGCAGTTTTGCTTCTAAGGGATATAAATATACACATAATAAAAGCAAGGTGACCATAACTTTATATCTCATAGAGAACAAATAATAGCTTGTCCAGCATATTATAAGGGAACCTGAAACCAATTGGCAAAGGAAAGGTATCCTACAAGGATTAAAGTTATTTTTCAAAGTACTTAACACTATTGGAAGAATAGATTAACTATGATTCTAAAGGTAGATAATTCTGTGTAGTTAAGGGGAATAAAGACACACTATTTGTCACACAATATTTAATCACCTTGTCTTTTAAATGACATCATGTAGCCCAAGATAAATTTCATGGTAAAAAAAATAAAATAAAATATAATCTGTGATAAATTGGATTTCCTATCCCCTCCTCTTAGATTTTGAACCAGACGCCATGAGAAACCTAGGATGCCTGATGAATAACAAATGCTTTTAATATCTCCAACAGGGAATAATAAAACTGAGAATGTATAAAAATATACTCTTTAGTATGTAAAAGCATATAAGCATATGAACGTATTATATTCTACTCATAGCTACCATTTTTTCTGAATACATTCACATATTGATGCAATAGTATATGCCAAATAAAACTACCATGAAACTTGGAGCCAAACAAGACAGTGAAATAAAATCTAGTATACAGCTTTCTGAAACCAGGGAAGTAACATAGTATGTCATTAGGAATGCCAGTGGAAGAAGGAAATCCCTAGAGGAGACATCTAGGGAAACAATAGAAGTAAGCAGGAACTTGATTTGTTTTAGCTTCTGACTTAGGTGCTATCAAACTTCTGTTTTTTAGGTTCAAAATGGACATATTTTCCATTTTCAGTGATATTTTTTGCAATATTTTTAGCTGGAACTTTTACTGGCATTTTTAACAACATATTTGTATTTTGAAAGTTTTGTTTACCGAAAAAAAGCTTTTCAGAAAGAAATCATGATTTTTCAGTAAATGAAAAAGTCACTAACAATTTCTCAAATTATTGTGATCATTTTAGTTGAATTTTCAGTTAAAAAAACACCCAAAATTTCATTAAAAATGGAACATTTTGATAAAGTTGAAACATTTTCTTGATAATTGTTGCTTTTGGGGGAAAAAGGTTGTTTTCCAATGAAAAATAACTAAATGAGAAAAATGTTAAGCTGCTATATTCTCCTGAGAGGAAGCAGAGATGAAGCTTATATTTCCATGGACAAGCAAAAGGGTTAAACACTTGTGCATAAATGTAGGAGAATCTATTCCACATACGTTGGGAGTTGGCATCCGTTAGTCTCAGGAGACGATGGATATGCGCCCCTGGGGAATGTTCAGCTATTGGTCATGCAGCATCTGTTGTAGCTATAGAGCCCCACATGGGAGTGGCAGTCTCTGTTGCATTTGCTGCATTTGAAGGCAGAATCGACTGTGGGTTGGAGCCACTGCTTCCTTTTTCTTTGAGCTCGCTTTTCATCAGCAAGCTGTCGCAATTTGTCTTCACCAGTTTTCAGTCCAGTGGTCAGAACATGTCTCCATCTGGAACTATCCTAGGCGAGCTCTTCCCAGCTGTTAATATCGATTTCAAGAACTTTCGGGTCCCTCTTACAAACATCTTTAAAGCGAAGGTGGGGCCGTCCTATAGCTCTGTTTCTGAAGGCAAGCTCAGCATAAAGCAAGTCTTTGGGGATCCGCCCATCATCCATATGTATATGTATGGATATAGTGAACCAGATCCTGAGTCACAGTAAGAATGCAATACAGGACAGATCAAGGGATGGAATGTCTAAGGTTATGTCTACACTACCTGTTGGATAGGCAGGTAGTGATCAATCTATAGGGCAGAGGTAGGCAACCTATGGCACGGGTGCCAAAGGTGGCACATGAGCTGATTTTCAGTGGCACTCAGACTGCCCAGGTACTGGCCACCGGCCTGGAGGGTTCTACATTTTAATTTAATTTTAATTGAAGCTTCTTAAACATTTTAAAAACATAATTTACTTTACATACAACAATAGTTTAGTTCTATAGTATAGACTTATAGAAAGAGATTTAAAAATGTTAAAATGTATTACTGGCACATGAAATCTTAAATTAGAGTGAATAAATGAAGACTCAGCACACCACTTCTGAAAGATTGCTGACCCCTGCTATAGGGGGTCAATTTACCATGTGTACTCTAGACGTGATAACTTGATCTCCAAGCGCTTTCCTGTTGACTCTGGTACTCCACAGTCGTGAGAGGTGCAGGCAGAGCTGATGGGGGAGCGGCAGCTGTGAAGATGTCGCGGTAAGTCAATCTAAGTACGTCAACTTCAGCTACACTATTCTCATACTTGAAGATGCGTGTCTTAGACTGATCACCCCTCCCCCTGTGTAGACCATGGCTAAGTGTAGCTTAAAGCTTACCTCTGTACCCCCTGCTCCTGCTGCTGTACCCAAGGCTGGTCTCCTTGCACTAAATTACAGCAACCTGTGAGATCCATATAGCATAGGATCAGAGCAGACTCTGTCACTTTCCTCTAGCCATAATTAACATCTTCTACTCCTGCTATTTAGTTCTTTTTGAACAATCCTATATCTGTCATCATCAGGTTTCCCCTTGTCCTAAAGAAGCATTTATGTATTAATATGTATTAATAAAGCATAGACAAACACATTTAAAGATTCCGCCAACTTTTACTTACTAATTATAACACCTTTCAACATACGGTATAATTAAAATGATCTGTGTATCTTTCCCCAGAACTGCCAACGTCCCACAACTACAGAGGCCCTTCCTTCAGGAAGCAGAACATCCAGAGTTGTTAGTAAAATCAGTGAATGACAGCTCCTTGTTGCCTCTCTTCCGTTGCTGCTTCCTCTCCTGGGAAAAGTCAGTATTTTAATTCAAAATCTGTATCCCTGTGTGTGACAGTTGATTCAACACTGATGTCTGTCACTGAATCTTTCCATACGCCTTTTCAAGCAGCAGGTAATATACACAGGACCAGTTTCAAGCAACACAAGGTGCTAGGTACAACCTCACATAGGCCTGATGTAGCCGTATCCCCACATCTTGGATTCACTCCTGCTCATTAGAGGCCATCCACAGAAGAGCTGCTTTATGGGCTGGTAGCAGAACACCACCTTCACTCCTCCTTGGTCAAATTGAGCAGAACCTGTCTTCAGAGCTGGAGGCCATCCCAACACGGGGAGCACTTAGCTTCCACATCTCTCCAGTAGAGGATTTGGTGTGTGAAGACCTTACCAACAGCGCCTGAGCAGGGTCCTCATGAAGCTGTGTTGCAGTAGCTTCCCACTGACAAGTCCTCTATGGGGATGATATCAGCACCCTGTCCCCCATTGAATAATGGGTTTCAGAATTAAGACACCATTAAATAAATAGGGCAATTCATGCCTCCTAGAGCTATTGTTTCCTGTTCTCTGCAGTCTTGGGAAAGTACAATTCCTTCATTTCACATTCAAGTGATGTTTTCAAATCTCTTTCATAACCATGAGATTAGAAACACATTTTTAAATGAAAGTTTGGATTTCTTCTGTCATCACATGAATCCAGGAACTGAAACACTAGGCCTGGACATACAACCTGACTGTGAGTACAGATGCCAGAATCCTGTTCATTTTTTTCAAAGATGCATTAATTTTAAGTGCAGGAGAGCCATTCTGATCACCTAATCTGCCTGAAGCAAAACACAGGCTATAGAGTTTCACCCTTCATTGGGCCCAATAATTTATGATTGAACTAGAGCATATATTTTATAAAGACATTGACTTGATTTTAAAGATTCCAAGAAACAGAGAATTTACTACATCCCTTGGTAATGTTAGAGATTGCAGGTTTCAGGAAGTGCTCAGGTTACAGCTGCCACCCAGCAGCTCACGTGAATGACTGAAGAAGGTGGCCAGCAAAGTTCTAGCTCACAAAGAGCTGAGCTCATGAAGCTCCTGCATGAGAGAGACATCCAGCCTCATTGGCTGGGAAGCTCTACTTAAACAGAAAGAGGCACAGTAAATTGTCTGAGCAATTAGAGGAATCCTTGGCTGTCCGCTACTACTGACTCTGCCTATTTGCCTGACTCCTTAGCCCTGCCTTCCACGCTGTTCCTGGTTCATGTCCTCCTTATTGCAGACCCTGATCTGTCCTGATTCTTGCTCTCCTGTGTCATACCAGGTATCTGGTCCTAGGCCCTACTCTTATGCTGATTCCAGCTTGATTCTTGTTTCCAGCCCTGACACTCAGCTTGGCACTTGACTCTGACCCCAGCTCTGATCTTGGCTCTTTTTCCAGGTGCCTGATTCAAACCATTAGGTCTGACCACCCATGTCCTGGTCCCTACAGTTTGTTCAGACCACTGTCAACTTCTCTGAGTGGGCCCAGCTAAGGATGGACCCAGAGGGATTCCCTTTGTAATGGGGTCATCTGCACTGCACAAGCAGGTGATCCTTCTCCAGGAAGACAACATAGCATTACAGTTGCAGAATGTGCAGCTGGCTACTGAGAATGAGGCATGATGGGAGCAAGTCCATCAACTCTAGGCAGAAAATGCTGTGCCCTTGGCCTTTCCTATAGTAGCAGGGACCTAGTATCCCTCTGCCCAGTCACTCTTGTTCTTACTTCAGCTGCAGATGTATACCTCTGACCACATCATGATGGAACTGGGAGTCAGCCTGACAACAGGGGAGGTTTTACTCTGAGCTCTCCCCTGCAGTATGCCAACAGTCTGGTTCTATCTAATAGGGATACCTTCCAGCAGGTGATATCTACTATCTTTGGTGACCTCAACCATGCCTGTTTCAGTGAGGCCACCCTGCAGGAACTGCAGCAGGAGGCAGGCACAGACGCTTCTGATGTAGTTCACTTCTGCCATCTCATATAGGACACAGAAAGGAATAAGGTGACTCATTTATGTCCATTTCAATGGAGCTTGTGGGATGACATTAAGGAGAGACTGGCCCAAGTTGACCCCCAACAGGTTTGGATGCCTTCATACTTCCTGTCATCCATACTGATGATCATCTACGTGAGCAACTGGAAGAAATAAAAGGTTGTTGCAACCAAATCCCCTTCCTATAGACTAGAATTTCTTTAAGCAAGCCCAAAATTTTAATTATAAAAAATGTTTTATCATGTAGACGCTTAACGTGCTCTTTCCTAAAGAGTATAGTGATATTATATTGCATGCATCAATACTTGTTATAGTAATGTATTGAAGCTTTCATGGTTTATACAGTTACCAACAGCACACAGTAAGACACAACCTTGTATTGTACAGTTGAGTATACTATATTATCTATAAAAACTGTAGCCCTTTATAACTTTGTGTTTTTAAATATGATATTAGTGCACCACTGAATATTCATCAGCCATGCAGAATATGATGTAAAACATACAATTCCAAGGGAGAAAATATGGCCTTGGATCCTCTAATGTTTATCTCCAAAAAGTGGTTTAAAAGCCTATGAGATTCATGGGATACATCTAACATAAGCAAGAAAATAAATTTACCTTAGTTGAAAAGCAATATGTGGCTTTACCCACATATTTACAGGCTCCAAATAGGGATTTCCACATCCAGTACAACACTTCTGCATTAGTCCCAGACACAGAGAATATTATTAGAGACATAGACTGCCATATAAAGAGAAATTGAAGATATTGGGTTTAGTCTCAGTAGAAAGACTGCCATTGACATCAACTGGTTTTGGATCAGGCTCTTAAAGAAGAGGTTAATTAAGGGGATATAACACAGTATACTAAATAATGAATTATATACAGATGGTAAATGGAGTACTCCTGTTTATCTAATAATACAATAACAAAGGCATATTAAATGAAACTGAGAAGCAGAAAATTTTAAATGGATGAAAGGAAATACTTTTTAACACAGCTAATAAATAACCTGTGGAACTCATTGCTCACAGTACCATTGAGCCAAGAGCTCAGTTATATTTTAAAAGAATTAGACATTTATGTGGATGAAAACGGTTTTTTTCTCTAAATAATTGGTGACAGTTTTTCACATTTGATGAAAAATCCAATAGTTTTATTTTGAAACAGTAACATATTTTAATATGTGGGGATATGGTTCTTGTATGTTGGCTTTTTAATTAATGAAATGATCCATCGTGGTTGCATGTATTGGACTATTTTGCTTCATAGTGATATTTATTAACTACATAACACTGTCATATAGTCTCTATGCATCAGATAGGATGGTAGTCTGCATAACGATCTGACAGAGAAGGAATGAGGATTGAAGTCTGTGCTTGCCGTGAAACATGACACATTCTGTTAACAACGCACCCATTTAGCCCTAGATATGGGGCCAGTTACTGATTGATTGTTGATAACATACAAAAGAATTTGTGATCTGGAAACCTTTCTACATCCAGATCAGCAACAGCCAAACCTGCATGGCAGGCAAAGGAAGGTGTGTCATTTCTTCCATAGATTTACTGAAGTGCAGTGACCTGCTTACTCTTGAGATATTATAGATTAAAGACAGGCTGTTGTTGGCTCAAATACTTAAATGAGGAGCTTCAGGATTGTGTCTTAAGAGAAAAAAATGGATGAGGGATGAATGTTTTCAAGATGAAGTCAAAAGAACTGCACAGCTGTAAACCTTGAACAGACATTGGATTTATAATCCCTGCTCTCCATATATCCCCTTTTTGCAGAGGAAATGAAAAGAAAAGAATGAGAACATATCAGTGTAGTGAAAAGAGAGACAAAAATACACAAGTTCATCATTGTGTACAAGGCTTATGCACCACTTACGCCATAAATAACATGGAGTTAAGTCATAGAGTTTAAGTGAGACTTAAGTGGTGCACAGGTCTTGTGCTGGTCCCAGCACATGGATGCATTTCACACTTAGTGGAGGAGTAATAAATAGGAACAAATGAAAATTGTGAATGGAAAAGCAGATACATGGAAAAATGAAAAGCTGGAGAAGTAGAGTCAGAGAAGTATTTTAAAGAAAAATAAGAGATGAAAGAAGAACAGTTTTATGGGAAGCAGTGCAAAAAATATAGATTGTTAAAACACAGGCCTGAATGAGTCAGAGGAAAAAAAGATATAAAGAGTCAATTGACCACTGTGCCAAGGGGCTCATCTAAGACCCATCCACCATTTGCCAATGTCAGAAACGACTGAAATAATGCACAAGAGTATAAAGTAGTTTAATTTTATGGACCTCTAACACCCAACTGCACTATGAATATTTGCAGATGAACACCTCAATATTTGCAGATGAACACCTACTATGCATTCAAAAAAAAAAGTATGGCACAATTTGTCCAGATATCTAGAAAAGCTGGTAACTGGAAACAGGTGGCATAAACTATGAAGTTTAACACAGAAATCAAACACATAGGATTCATTAAACAAAGCCCATTTTTCATTGGATTTTAAATTTAAAAACCTTCTGACACAATCTTTAGAGTTCTGATCCCTCCTAAACTGTCTCGCCCAGACAAAGGCTTGCTGCTAGTTTCCCACTTCCTTCTGTAATTTTTTTACACCTTCTCAGCTCTGGAAAGCCCCACGAGGCTGCCTTTAAGGATGTCGTGCAAGAAATCCCTGGTCTGGCTGCCTTTTTTTTATGCTTGTTATTTATTGGGCCAATGGAATGCAAAAATGAGTATCAAGACATTTCTCCTAGGTGTAGTACAGTGTACATTTTAGTGAGTTGCTGTGTTGCCCATCTGCAAAATGTCCATTCCACAAAGAATTAACATGTGGCTATTGTATTTATGTCACTGTAACATTATTTTTTTTCTTCAGTAGACCAGCATGCCAAAGTGAAAGTAGGTGTCACCACATATGGTCCATATTATTTTGATTTGAAAAAGCCAGCTGCTGCTGGCTTGAAGCACACACATAAATGCTGGAAATTATGAGGAAAGTACACATATTGGTTTTTCAGAACACCCCACACAACTTAATCAGGCTAAAATTGCATGATTGCAGAAGACAATTCAGAACTGACTGTGTACTGTATTGCAAATATTAATGTAAATCCATCTTCAAAGTGGAGTAAATGTCTGGGAAGAAAATCTTTGCAAGAGATGTGTGACTTTGTGCCTCCTTTGCTGGACACTAAGGACCAGATTTTGCCACACTTACTCAGTATGATTAATACTTTACTCCTCAGTTAGTTCCATTAAATGAATTTAAAAGCAGTAGACACTACCCAAGGTGAGTAAGATTGGCAGATCCTGGCTCTATAGTCTTTTTTTTTTTTAGCAGTTTTTAGAATAATTGAATTAATGAAAAAACACCTTTCATCATTATTTTAGTATACCACTATAGAGCATTTTGATTACACATATATCATGTTATCTTCACTATCCATTGAATTCAAATGTAGAATTTTGTTTTCAATATTATTTCAGAGTTCCAAAATGGAAGAATGTAACAAAAATCTACATTCAATATGAAGTTAGTACAATTATTTGTTTCATTGAATACATCTTCCATCTATGATCATTATGCCTGTTAGCCCTTTATTTACTTTCCCCTTCCCCTATATAAAATGTAGACAAAACAGGTATTTTCCTACTTCATCTGGAAATTCTAAGGTGAAAAATATTAAAGCATACAGGTTATTATATATAATTATTTTTCATACAAATTCTATGTCCTATACCAGTAAAGAAGGGCAATCAATGCTAAAAATAGTTATCTATGTCTTTCCATGGAAAAAAGGCCATGAAGCAAATTTATTGCATATGATTTTCAAGGATTTTTAAAGAATCATTCTAACTGTTTGGATTTTTTTTTCTTCATTCAGGTCTCTTGTTTGTGTATGTGTGTGTTGCATGTGAGTGTGAAGGAATCAGTCCTACACTCCTAATGCTTCAGACTATGAGATATGCCTTCTGTCCTTCACATGAAGTACTGAGAAACATCTTTTTGAAATATGAATGTTTTTGGCTTTGTTTGAATGTTCTCTGGATGATGACTCTTTAGGAAGTATGGACTGATAAATTCTGGCATAGTTATTTATTCTGAAAGTACTTGCCAAGTGTTAGATAAAAAATGATAAAATACTTTTTTTGCCTGTATATGATTACAGTTCTTAATAGCAGTATTGGCAAATGTTTATCAAAAGGAAGATCATGACATCCTGATTCCTAGCTCAGTTCAGATGTTCAAAAGGACTTTTGGAGGCTAGTTCAAAATTTCTGTTATTCTTGCTTGCTCAGCATGTTCCTAAATTTAGGTATCATTTGAAAAATGGAAAGTCCCTTAGGCCAAGTCAGTGCAGCCATGCATGGTCTGTCCTTGCTGGTGACCCCTGATAAAGACTATCAGAGCCCTGAAGCATTGCCTTCCCGACCCCCAGTTGGCCAGTTCCTCACTGCATATTTGAAATTGTTCAGGTTTTTCTTCACTAGCTCCAGTAAACTAACTGTTATTTTTTTCTTTTTCTCCAGACAGCTGATCCCCTCTCTGCTTTCCCAAATGGTGGAATCACATACTAGAGCTATCTCAAAAGCTACGCTGCATCACGGATAGCTCGGTATTAAGCCAGTTCTCTAGAATGATGTTAGGGAGGACTGCTTTTGATGATAATGTATTTTGATGAAATATGAAACCTAAAATCCTGGTGACATATTTATTAGAGGGCAATAACACACAATCTCCACACAGGTTTTTAAACTCAATGTGTGTTTTTTGTCTGGAGGCACATGTATTAAATATTAATTATGTGCAAAACTTTTGAACATAGATGTCAAAGTTAGGCGCTCCGATCCATATTTAGGCACCTGCATAGAAGTGAGCTGATTCAAGTGTAGTGCTCGTGCCGCTCTAGCTGACCGCAGTGGGAATTGGGGTAGCTCAGTATCTCTGAACGTCATGACGCTTTGTTGAAGTACCTGAATGTAGATGTAGGAGTCAAACAAGTTAGCCAAGTTTGAAAAAAATTACCTTATTTTCTACAATAGAAACTGAACTACTTCAGGTGCCTGAAGAGGGGATTTTCAAATCCCATCATGACCCTGGGGAGAGGGGTCTGCAATTTCTCTTCTATTTCAGCCTGGTCTCTCCAGGCATTCCACTTCCTGCCATCCTCACCCCTAAATTATACACTTATGCCTACCATTTTTCCATGTCCTCTCACTTCTACCCCACTTAATTCTCGTGCCACACACTTACTTTGTCTATTTGGTCTTTATCCGTATAGTTCCTTATTTTCTGAGTCCTACCCTGATAATGAGCTTCCCTGGCTCCCTATTTAGAGACTACAGGTTATATTGACATTAGATGAAATTTTCTCTGTATATTAAATGATTATAAGACAAAAACAAAGTAATTGGTGTCACAGAAAAGATTATGGCAAAATTTGTTAAGAGGGTAGACCCAAGTGATATATAAATGTCTTAAAAGTATGTATACCCATGATGCTCTGAAAAGCAGCATCTGAACACTGCAATGCTCTAATAACCCCAACTCCTCCCTGTATAAAATTGATTGGAAATATGTTCCTTTTTTATTACTGTTAATTATTAACTTTGTAAAATAAATTTGTTGCTATAACATGCATTCTTGGGTTCCATATACAGAATATCCAAAATCAAAATATGTCAGGTACTGTAGAATCAAATAGTTCAACTGAAGTGCAAATTGGGTTATTATGCTACAAAATATGTCCGTTTTACCTTTAAGCTTAGAATAGACAGACTGATACACTGAATATATACAAGGTAATCCCTTAATACATAGGATGGATTGGGAAATTGAATACTTTCAAAAATTAAAAATCTACAATACAATGAATGTTTTCTCTAATTTTGCTACTTCCTCTTGTATTGTATCAATGCTTATGAAAGGTGAGGGCGCTATAGTTTTGGAGAATTCACTCTTCTGTTTCCAGACAGAAACAGTACGGAATGGATTTAGTACCTTTAGCACAAGCTTCCTTTCTGTGATATGGCCACTGTCAATTAGGAAATAAAATGAGAATAGCGTCTTAATTCAGATGGCTTATCAAAGAGAAGGTTACAACATTTGTCATTGACAACCTAGATTGGATTTAAACAAGTGACCTAGAGCTGAAAACCTCTATATTCCATCATCAAACCCAAGACCTATGGAGCTTGTCTTACAGTTTTAAGATCTTTCTCACGTTATTTTCTCTTCTGATGCTATCTTCTGTTAGCCGTTGGTAGATAATTAATTCTGGTTCTGAACTCCTAGCCTGAATTTGTGAGCGATGCTAGCAAATCAGGTATCTTGACAGCATCAGGATACTTTTTAAACTGCCAGTTACCAGAAACATGCGAATCCTTTTCATTTCTATTACCATTTCAGAGAAGAGCACAGTTGGTATTTCAAATGCAAAACACAGCTGAAACTTTCGTATACATCACCTTTGCAAATGCATTTGTTATCCTCAGGCCAGTCCCACAAACTGCTACTTCACTATTCAAGTTAATGGGCGACAGCATAATAAAAGAAAATTCATCATCCATGAGAGTGCTATGTAAAAAAGAAAACTGCTAATTTAACAAGCTAACTGTGTTTGTGCTTAACATAATTTAAATGTCCTTTAAAACAGCAATTATCCCCTCTTTATAAACTGTGTATATGACTATTTATTGTATTTATTTCCTTGAATGGTGATGTGATAGCACATAACATTGAATGCAGTATTTACATCAGACACAAGCCAAATTAAAATGGAAAGTATAATGCAATGCTATCATTTTAAACTGATAGTACCATTTTAGTGGATTTAACTAAATCCATATGCATCGTTTAAGGGATTTGATTTTCTGTTTTTACTTCCCAAATCTGATTTTGCAGATTCACAGCAAAACCTAAGGCTCTACTTTTTAGTTACGTATTTTGTATTCATTGAAAGCTGCCTGATTCATTTACAAATCAAGCAGACATTTATTCCAGACATATTACTAATGTATTCAAATATAAAATTAAAGACTCCAAAAGCAAGAATTGATTAAGTTTTATAATTAATTCCAAATTTCTTGGACATCCTTTCCAGCATCAGATCAACTTACTTGTAGGTGCCTTAGTGTAAATTAACAACTCTTTTGCAGTTATTGCCAGACATCCTTATAAAATACTTTCATGTTTGTGTATATAAATGGTAAAATTACTGCTCTAAGGGGAAAAAAGAAGGTATACTGGCAAATGGAAATGGGTTCTGAAATGAGTATGGATGGAAATCTTTTCTTGGTTTATATGATTTCAGATATACACCACCTGTTTCAGAACATATGCCTTTCATGAGCAAGGAGCTTAGATTCTCATGAGTTACATAGTCATAAATTTCAGATCCAAGAGAAGTTTATATATATATATATATATATATATATATAAATATAGTAGTATAGTAGTTTTATATATATATATATATCTCCACATATATATATATATAAAAACATAAGAACTACTTTCAAACATTCTATTTACCACAAACACTTGACTAGTAAAATGTCTCGTTTTCAAAACTCATTCATATTTTTATATTTATCACGAACGATTTTTATAAACGAAGGCCCCAATCCTGGAAACACTTGTTCAGATGTATATTGGTTAAATGTATTATTGAACCCTGTGGGACTACTCATGAATAAAGTTAAGCCATGTGCACTAGTGTTTGCGGGATCAGAGCCTAACTTGTACTGGTGAGGAGTGGGTGGGAACCATGGTCTGTCTCTCTCAATGTATTAGCCTACACAGATGAACCCATGAAGGGTCAGGCAGTAATCTGATAGTGACATGTTTTCCACAGTGTTTGTGTAGATGGACAAAACTTAGATATGGTCTTCTTACTGCTCCCATTGAAGTCAGGTTTCAGAGTAGTAGTTGTTGTAGTCTATATCCACCGTGTTTGGCTGACTGCAAGGAGATACAGACTATGTACATTGGCCAAACCGGACAATCTCTACACAAAAGAATAAATGGACACAAATCTGACATCAGGAATCATAACATTCAAAAACACTTCAGTCCCTCTGGTTACTCAGTAACAGACTTAAAAGTGGCAATTCTTCAACAACAAAACTTCAAAAGGAGACTCCGAGAAACTGCTGAACTGGAATTAATTTGCAAACAGGATACCATTAAATTAGTCTTGAATTAAGAGTGGGAGTGGCTGGGTCATTACACAAACTGAAATCTAGTTCCCCATGTTAAGTATCCCCTTACTGTTACTCACACCTTCTTGTCAACTGTTTGAAATGGGCCATCCTGTTTATCACTACAACAAGGTTTTTTTTTTCTCCTGCTGATAATGGTTCACCTTAACTGATTATCCACTTAAAGTTGATATGGCAACCTCTACCTTTTCATGTTCTCTCTCTATATATGTATTGTATGTTCCACTCTATGGATCTGATGAACTGGGTTCTAGCCCACGAATGCTTATGCCCAAATAAATTTTTTAGTCTTTAAGGTGTCACAAATTCTCCTGGTTCTTTTTCCATTGAAGTCAGTATCCAAAGTCTTACTGAAATGTATCAGCTGGATCACCCCCTGTTTTCCAGATATTTTCTTTATTCATTCAGGCCTTATGACTTTAAAATGCATTTTTCGAGTCTTGCTGGTAATCAATATGGTTGGTGAAGATTTGTTTGAGGCTGTATTCAGTATCTTAGGAGTTTTAACTTCATATTTCTAGCTCCACATTACCCCATTGCTTTTCTGAAAATGTATTATTTATACCCTCTTCTGATTCCAATTTGAAAATAATAAAACTCAGAGTTGGGCAGGCCAGCTGTAGCATGTAGGATCAGGCTAGATAGTTGTATCAGAAAGGTCTTGTGTGGAATCTAGACTGAAACTGCTCAGTGCCCATTTCTCAGACACACTCGGTCCCCTGGCATTGCTGACCCACTCGAACCTGCACTTAGGCTGGGCTGGTACAGAATCAGGGGGAGCTGTAACTTGCCCCCTGTCCCCAGTGGAGTTTGGACATGGGAGAACGAAGCCCTTAACCAATACAAATTCTGGCACTGGTGGATCTGGGATCCCTTCTCATCAATAGTCTTTCTCACTCACTGAAATAGCTCAATTGTTCATTACTGTGGCTTAAGTTTCATTTACTCATTTTTAAAAAGGACTCTGCATTTATTTATTTCTAACCCTAAATCTTTGGTTCATGCGTCAGTCATTTCTCATCTGGAGTATCATGTCAGCCTTCTTGCTGGATTCCCAATAACACTGTGCCAACTTCATAGAAACACCAAATATCACATTGTTACAATGGAATTGGAATGAATCCATTGTGATTCAGTTGCTGTTAATGGAAAATCAATGATAATATTGAAGAATTTCACAGAAGTTGGATTAGAATGAACGATACAACATTTTAAAAATAACATTGATGTAGTTAATCTAAATACTTTTCCTATAATATCTTTCATGTCACAGCTATCTTTTGTTTGCTTGAAGCTTAGAACGACATGATGTGAATCACAGAATCAGTTTCCTAGCATTGAATACATTTTGAAGTGCCCATTTAATAAAAATTAAGTTCTGTATGAAAACATTTTCTTAGAAAAGGATATTTTGCCTATGAGCAAAAGAGCTTTGAAATCCGTAATTAAGTTCTACTTCTATTTCCGTGTTCCTGTTATATTAACTAAAATCTCAGATGAGAATGGAGATTTTATAATGCTCCAGAGTGCTTTAAAGTTTTAAAGGGCCAGAAGCACAAAACCAGCAGGACATTGAGGAGTATTCTTGGGTCCTGCTGCTCTTGCTGCTGGTACAGAATGTGGGAAGAGGTTGCCAGACTCCTGCAAAATACTGTAACTGGAATTTGTCATTTACTTGCCTTCCCTCCCCCAATTTAGATGAATTAACAGGGGGATGTGGATCAGCTGGTGGAAGGCAGCAGCATAACTGGCCTTCCAAAGACCCCAGGCAGTAGGATTCTGGGCCCCTTTCCAGGTGTTAAAGTAGATTACAACAGGAGCAGGAGTTTTGACTGTGCTAGCCAAGGAAAAGGGGAACCGTGGGGAATACAATTGACTTACACTGGGAAGAGGAGGAGAGATCTCCCTATGCTTTTAATAGGAGAAGAGGTTCTCAAACTGTAAACTGCAGACCACCAGTGGTCTGCGAGCTCCATTCAGGTGTTCCGTGGATAGTTCCCTCTAAGATGCACGCCTTGGTGGCTGCACACAAGAGAATGAAGGGCCACCCACTGAATTAGTGGAACTCTGCAGGCATGGCTCCACTAAGTAGGTGTGTGGACCTCAGAGAAAATGCACATGTAAGGTGAGGTGGTGGCCTTGGGGGGAATAGAAGGTGGATGGGAGGGGGCAGTGAGGTGCAAAGAGGATGTAGAAGGAATGTGGGATGTGCAGGGCTGCGGCAGCCAGAGAAAAAGGCAACTTTCCCCATCTCCAGGGCTGTGGCTGACAGGGAGTGATGAGCTTCCTCCCAGCCTCAGGTCTGTGGCTGCTGTGGCAGGGGGGAGAGACCCCCCTGCTTCCCAGGCCCAGCTCGGGGGTTGCCCCGGCAGGGGAGAGAGGACACAGCCATCTCATTCGAAATGTTAGACTACTGATACTAAATATGAGTTGTGTGCTTTTATTTGTAGAACAAAAATGTTAATTATTATTGTTTTTTAAAATAGCGTTTTACAATAGTTAGCCAATGGTACAAACAACATTTAGAAAGATCATTAAGTGGTCCACCAGCAATTTTCAAGTAGTCCACGAAAAAAACGTTTTGAAAACCACTGCTCCAGACCATGTCCTTTTTTAAGTAGGCAGCATCAAGTAGGAGCTAAAGTTAACTAGGCCTGTGATGTGTGGAAGGTTATTTATAAGTGAGGAGAGCAGAGTTTCTGAGAGCTAAGTGGAGACATTCAGACTTTGGATAGTTTATAATTTCTGGGACGGGTTTGCTTATCCAAAATGAATCTGAATACTGAAGATTTAGGCAACCCTTTGAAATTAACCTTTTTCTAATGATCACCACTGCAATCTATTTGCAATAGCAATATTGCCAATGTTCATTTGCATCCTGGTACTGGGTGCATAACAAATAAAGGAAGAACATTAGAAACAACGCTTCATGAACGTCACATACCTGACAAGTTTGAGGTATTGTTGCAGTCATGTTGGTCCCAGAATATTAGGGAGACCAGCTGGGTGAGGTAATATCTTTTACTGGGCCAGCTTCTGTTTGTGAAAGAGACAAGCTTTTGAGCTCCACAGAGTTCTTCTACAGCTTGTGGTGATGGAAAGCTTGTGTCTCTTACCAGCAGAAGCTGGTCCAACAAAATAAATTACCTCACCCACCTTGTCTCTCACATACGTGGCATATTATACAAAATACATCTGGATCAATTCCTTTGCTAATGTTAATTCCCTTCTGCCGCTTTAATGTCTGCTGCCCACATTACATATTGTGCATGTTCCTGATCACCTGCTGTAATTTATTTTTGAAGTGTTGTAACTTTTTTTTTAATTAAGAAGAGCCTCTCCTCTTTCTGTAATACAAATTTCAACCAGAAAGAATCCACTCACTTCCTCATCAGCTAGTCAGGCCAAATTTTGCAAGGAGTTCTCTGTCATCAGATCCCTGTGCCCATGCCAAGCCCCACTGATGTGTCAGTAGAGAGCTGTATGGGTGCAGGTGTCTGCCTAAGCAGGGCTAATTGTAGGACAAGGGCGTCAGTGTTCTCAGATTTCTCAAGGCTGTATGGGAAACTATTATCGGGAAAAGGAGAGCAGTTTGGTACTTTGGGGGATCTTGAAATCCAATTAGTTGGTAAGGTGCAAAATATTCATAAGTGAGTAAATCCTATGATAAATGCTCAACAAGTCATTCATTTTAGAAATCTAGATTGTGTAGTTCATTCACCTGGGTTTGGAGCCTTGAATTTTATTCATCCTGAAATATAGTTATTATCAGGAAGCTATCTTCAGGTTATCACTTCAGTATAGAGGGTGAAATTAATTGCAAACTCCCATTGACTTCAGTGGAGGCGGGATTTCATCCACAATCAGAAGAGATCATTGCATGATAGATTATAGGTAGAAAAAACCTGTAAGGTCAGTCTGTTCATCTCTCTCAATGAAAGCGTGTTTCAAACCATATATTCTAAAGACCGCTTCATCTGCCTTTCTATGTTTTAAATGGTAAGACTTCTATCACTTCTCTTAAGAGACTAATTTATAATCTAAAAACCTCAATGTCAGGAAATGTTGCACTGGGGAAAAATCTTATATTTTCATGTTTTATATGTAATTAAAAACAGATCTTTGAATGCTTCCAGTATACTAAATTACCATCCCTCTCAACACTGAGTGGTTAAAACATTTTGTAGTAATAAAACTTATGTTTTTCAACACATTTATACTATAATAAGTTGCTGACATGTTTGCGCCCATGCAAAAAACTTGTTTGCTTCAAAAGACATTTTTATTTATATATCGATGGACAAATTTTGTGTTAGCTCTTTCTGGCAGAAAATGTGAAACAGGATTTGGCGTATCTGTACAAATAGATTATACAAGAAGTGCACCTTGTGTATAGCATGGAGTCCATACTCATGTATGACTGTCCACAGGTAGGAAGAGGGGCTAGAACCAGCCTACTTTGGGGAATCCATGTTCCTTACCTCTAGACGGTACACTACAACTGAGGAGCCTTTTCAGTCATTAGGAATTAATGGCTATTGTGGAATGGCTTCACTATTTCTGCATGGTACCCAGAGAGATCCAATAATAACCAGGGGAGTTCCTCAAATGGGAAATGGGAAGCAAACGCAACTCTGTTCTGTACAGTCATAATCATCCCATCTGCATTCTACCTAACTCATCAGTTACCACAAATTGTCTGTTGTGCTATGGCCTTTAAAACAAAAGTAGGAGCGGGAAACAGATGATACTATATGTAGCTTGACTGTGTTGCTCAGTAAAAAAAGAGATGTGGGCATCCTGTTTTTTCTAATGCCTTGGGAAATCTAACTCCTCTTGCAGGCAACTCATTTTTTTAGCTGGTACATCTGATATTCCAGAAAAAAACTTTTTAGGATTATGTTTATGTGGGGCAGTATCTGTGCTGCAACAGATAGCTAAGGCATAGTCAGCATTTCCTCTCCCGCCTCCTCCTTTCCCTTCCCCCCATCCCCCTCAAAAAAAGAAATGGAAAATTTTCCCTTCTTGACTCTGCTGTTAGCTTTAAAGAGATAGCTGGCAGCCTAGCCGGTCCTATCTCATGTGTTTCTCCATCATTTTCACAGAAAACATTAAAGGCAGATGGGGAATGACGTTTCCAGTCATATCCTCAGATGATCTCATGACCTGATATAAACATTTTCCCTTTATATGAAAGACTAAAAAGAGAACAACGAATGATGAAAATGGCTAGCATTCATATAACCCCATTAATCTGAAAGGATCCCAAACTGCTTTACAATTTACTGGATGAAGCTATATAAACACTATATAGCTAAATATATTGTGACAAAGCTCCAAGTTTGTACTCGTGGGTCCTGCGCTTCCTGGCAGATTTAGGGGCCTCAGAAACTCATCTAGGTCCCAGAGTGACCTCCCTTTCTCAGTATAATTGGCAAGAGTCACCGCCTAGTGAGTTACCTTCATCGCAGGCCAGTATGGAAGGTAGAAAAAGCGGGGAGCCCAGGCCCGCCCTCTACTCTGGGCTCCAGCCCAGGGACCCTAATAGTATCAGCTAAGATGGCTGACCTTTTATCCACAAAACACAATACAATTCCCTGGGCTACTTCCCCACAGCAGTCCCTGCTTCTTCAAACTCCACTTCACCCTTACCTCAGGGCCTCTTTCCTTCTGGATGATATGTTGTCCACCACTCAGTCTCACCAACAGCACAACCTCCTTCCACAGCTCCTGACACCCACAGCCCACTTGACTAACTGGGAGGTTTTTATCTGGTTTCAGCCAGTCCCTGATTGGCTTCAGGTGTCCCAATTAGGCTAGCTGTTTCTACTCCTTTCTAGAAGGTTCTTAATTGGCCCCAGGTGTCTTGATTGGCCTGGAGTAGCCTTTGTTTGGCTATCCAGGGAACAGGGACCTGCACATCCTGAGACTAATGTACCTGCCTTCCAGCACGTTCCTATATCCTTCTGGTCTGACTCCATCACAATATCTATAGCTGAAATATTTAACCCACTATGGAAATGCAGCCACTGTTGTATGGTTTACAGATACATTACAAAACAACTTAGGAAAAAAAGAAATATTTTTGCCAAATGAAACTACAGAATTATTTGTAACAGCAGGCAGTTACCCATATTAGAAGTTGACCATGATGGAAGGGTTAAAATTCCTATCCCTGCAATAAATGATACCAGAATTTAGTAACTGCAACTAGACAGATAGTATGCTTCCTCTGAATGGCTGCACCTCCAACAGCACCATGCCCCCTAGCACCATAATGAGGTCCATTTAAATCCAGGGGGTAGAATGTGGCCTGCTGAATTGCCAGTGCCAGCACCTGAGTTTTATCTTTGAAAACTCTTATCCAAATGTATACTGGGTCTGATCCTACTTAGCCTATGAGTTCTGATGGGATCACATCTAAGCTGGTAGTGTTTGTCTGCATACTTTTGTGGGTCTGGGAAATTAAGAGCGCTATAGTATTAAAAATAAAATGTTGCTGCTCCTAATCAGTCCACTCATCTGTGTTTGTAAAGATCTATCACCATGCTATATAGGCACTGTATTTGGGCTTCAGAAAACAATAGGGTCTGTCTGGAAAAGATAGGCCTAACCTTGTTTTGGAGTTTGGGTTCCCCATCGGTTCTGTGGGGAACACTTCATTGAGGACATGAGTTTTGCATTGTGATATGAAGATGGCAGTGGTAGGACTTTTCAGTGTCCATAGCCCTTTGCGTATGACCGAGAAAGCTCTTTCCTCCAAATTCCTCAAGTTTCCGTATTTGAACTCCCTCTCTCATAGCATACCAGATGATTGTCGCTTTTGTGATGGGTCCTGGAAGAGAGATTTCATGTGATACAATCTCATGTAGGTCTTTGTATATCTCCCCATTCATTTTGAAAGGACATTGATTTTTCTTGCAAATTTAATTTGGAAAATACCATTTTCGTAGCTGTAATTGTTTGAGTAGCTCTAGTAATGAGTCCAAACCTGATATTGCAAAATGTCTTAAATGCTGGTGGGCATATGCAAGGAGATGGTAAAGCCAAACAGTCCCTTTATCACATTTTCTTTCTTCCAGCTAGCATCCCTTTGTTTGTACTAGATTCAGTTGAAACTAGGTCTTCTTCACCCAGAACCCATTTCTATCATGAACAAAAATAAGTGGGAAAGATAGAGAGGAATATCACTGGGATATTCCTAAGCATTATAATCAATATGGTTAGTTTAATTACATGGTATTATAGAAAAAAACACATCTTTTTTGATTTTGGCATTCACAACAAGCTTTAGTCACAAGAGGTATTTTTAAAAAAAATCTTTCCTGGAGACCTTTGGACTTGTGTTTAGTATAAGGTAGCTATGGATATTATGTGGAATTGAGATTCTATTCACTGGCTGCCACCTTAAAATCTGTGTACATTGAAATTTACTACCTATTTTAAAATATGCATTTTCAATTACAGCTGAAGCTTTAAGTGACCACAAGGACTCACATTTCTGACAGAATGAATTCCAAAACATGCCCAAAAGCTGGTGTGGCAAGATTTCATGGTTCCCCCAATACACAGTCTCCATGAGTCATGGTCTACCAGACTTTCAAAATACTAGAACCATGTGTGAAAAATTAAAGGATATTTCAGGATATATATTTTATGTGGGAAATAGTCATTTTCTGTGATTAGATCCAGTGCAGTGCCTAAACTGACTTTTGCTTTCTGTGTGCAAAGCTAACAAAATTAATCTTTGTGATTTCTGCTATTTCTTCTTAAGAGTGAAATTTTGGTCTCATTTGTTTCATATTTACACAGATTTTAACAAAGAACAGCATCTGACCCTAAATATTTATAAAGAAACCATATTAAGGATTCAATTATAACTTTAAATTGAGTTGTTCTCTGTAGTTTGCCTCTTAAGGCCAGACCTACCCTACAAAAATCAACATAGGTTTTGCTCTTGATTTTAATGCGAGTAAGGTAAAGCTATTATTCCTTGGAATTATTTGTATTTAGCATCAAGCCTACTTCAAGTGATTAAAAACACTGAAGTTATAGATGGTTTTTGCTTTTTTATTTGATATGGCTGATAAAAATGCTAATGTATTAGGATGTGTAATGAGGCATATGGCAGATAGACATGTCTGAGACAAACACAGAAATGTTTAGAAAAATCAAATATCAGCACAGAAATACACTATTTATTAACCTGGAGGATTCATTCTCTGTTCACAGTGATAATCAGTGTTAGTGGGAGAAATGGTGGCCTCAAAGAAAACTGTGATATCATGTCACAAGCACACATAATGGGAGAAAAATAGGGAAGTATGAGATATAAAATTACTTTGAATCCTTTCAAAAAAGTTCTGAGAGAAAATTTGCTTCAAAAATAAATTGTTTTATTTTATATGATAATTTTCTTCAAATGCAAGAAAAAATAATCACTGGATAATTAGTTTACAGCTGGCAACATGAAAAGAGAAATCAGCCAGATTCCAACCAGTGAAAAGCTCTAGAGTTTCATTTTGAAGTCCAATCTCTTTGACCTTGCATGTCTCACTTGAGGGTCCTACTACTTTTGAAATCCTAACACTCTATCATGAGACATTCCTCTCTTCAGGCCAAACTCTGCTTCCAGATACTGAGTTCTCGACAAACTGACTCAAAGTCATGCTTTTCAATTGTGCTTTTTTGTTTATGGTTTTCTTGTGTAGAAATCATTTATCCTTCCTCTTTCTCCCCACTCCCACCCAAAAATCCAGAATTTTCCTATGTTTTTGGACTGCTTCCTCTACTCAAACCCAGTCACATTTTCTCCAACCAGGCCCTCCCTTTGTAATGATTGGCCCCAGATAGTGAAAAAATTCTGTGTTGTCTTTGGGGACAGTTGAACAGCGATGTTGTTGCATTATCATGATTTTATCCTGCACCCAGTGAAAACTATAGCAAAACTCCTTTTGATATGCTTGTGGTACGCCTGGCAAGGTTCCTTCACTTTCACACAGCATTGCTGCTGGTCTCTCTTGTACCCTTTCGACTGCATCCCCCCAGCCTCTTCTCCCCACTTACCCAGGGGATCTAATACCTCCTGTGAACTCCAGGTGGAAGCACATCTAGTGTATGGATCCAGTATGGGCAGTTGCACTCAACAAGCGTGAGCTCCTAGGCATGCTCGCCAAGATGTGCAATCAAGAAAAGGCAGTTCAAAAATACTCAGGGGGCTTTGAAGAAGTGGGAATGGCTTCAGTTTTACAACTCTGTCCAGAGTGGTCACTGTCCCAAGGAATGGAAAACTCTGGGACAGCAGCTGTTAGGGTTGACACAGGTCATGCAGTGCCTACACTCCCACTGCACTGACCTCAGTTGGACAACCATAGCTCAACATCATTAGGGAGGATGATTTTACTATGCTATAATAAGAGGACTTATGTCACTCAGATACAAATCTGAGTATAGACTAGGACTGTCAAGCAATTAAAAAGACTTAATTGCAATTAATCACACCTTTAAACAACAATAGAATACCATTTATGGGTTGTTTTCTACATTTTCAATTACAGCACAGAATACAAAGTGTACAGTGAATATGATAGAGGTATGTAAAATCATGAGTAGTGTGGAGAAAGTGAATAAGGAAAATTTATTTACTTGTTCCCATAATATAAGAACTAGGGGACACGAAATGAAATTAATGGGCAGTGGGTTTAAAACAAATAAAAGGTAGTTCTTCATACAGTGCACAGTCAACCTGTGGAACACTTTGCCTGAGGAGGTTGTGAAGTCTAGGACTATAACAGGGTTTAAAAGAGAACGGGATAAATTCATGGAGGTTAAGTCCATTAATGGCTCTTAGCCAGGCTGGGCAAGACATGGTGTTCCTAGCCTTTGTTCGTCAGAGGGGGGTGATGAATGGCATGTGAGACATCACTTGATCGTTACCTGTTAGATTCATTCACTTGGCCACTGTCAGTAGACAAGATACTGGGCTGAATGGACCTTTGTTCTGACCCAATATGGCCATTCTTATGTTCTTATTCCAAGTAGGCTCAAAAAATTTACTTTGTTTTGTTTTTGAGTACAGATATGTAACAAAAACCACTACATTTGTAAGCTGCACTTTCATGATAGAGATTACACTACAGTATTTGTACTAGGTTAATTAAAAAATACCATTCCTCTTATCATTTTGACAGTGCAAATATTTGTAATAAAATTATATAAAATGAGCAGTGTACACTTTATATTCTGTATTGCAGTTGAAATTGATATATGTGAAAATGTAGAAAAACATCCAAAATATTTTATAAATTTCAATTGGTATTCTATTGTTTAACAGTGTGATTAATTGCAAATAATTTTTAAAATCACGATACATATTTTTAATTAAATCGTGAGTTGACTGCAATTAATTGACAGCCCTAGTATTGACGTATTGACAAATAGGTTGATGCAAAGTGACTTAAGTCACTTTTGAAAATGTCACTTAGGCACTTTTGAAAATTTTATCTCTGGCCTAGGATAATCCTTACGGTTGAAAGGAACTTATAAGGGAGTGTATTGGCCATTCCTTTATATTGCTACAGCATCAATTTCATTACTCTTAAATTATTTTTAAATGTTTTCAATACATGTTTATTGTACAAGGGTCACACCTCTTCTATTGTCTGTTTGAGATTCCTTGGAGGATTCTCTGTAAACAGTGATAAGTCTCAAAATGGGTATGAATTGCTAGTATACAGTGAGCCCTAGTCTAGATACATCATAGATAACATTTTTCCATTACTGCACGGCAAGCCAAGGTGTGCATCTACTGTGTGCAAGCTTCTTCCACAGTAATGTCCTGTGTATACACTGCTATTGAGTGCAGTTTAGCCTGCTGTGCTTTGAAGTAATAGTACACTAACCCCATGTGACTTTCACTGCACGTGGGCCCTTACTGCACAGCAAGTTGGAGCACTATAGATTGACATCCCAGCTTACTTCACAGTAAGTCACCCTGTAGGCAACTCCCGAGACTTTCAAAGGTGGAACACTCATAACATGCAATTTTCTGTCATGTAGCATATAGACCACATTAATTTGGGTAGATTGGATGGATGTTTTTAAACCTCCGATACCTCATTTAAATGGAGCAGCGATATTACCTTTTTTTTTAAAGGCCTATAAATTAATTAAAAGCCTCCAACTACTTTTATTAAAATCTGGCTATAAACTGGAAAACTGTTATAAAAACACTAGGAAAATGTTTCATCAGTTTTCTTAAGTATGTTTTACAATTCAATTTCTCAACGTAATGGACAAAAATCAGGCCTGGCATAAGTAGTTGTAACTTCAATTGACTTTAACTGGGATATATGGGATAAGAACCAGTAACTAATTTGACATAATATCTTTGGGAACTGCTAGTTTAGCAGTTAGTCTATAGGCTCATTATCTTAAAAGCAAAATGTATTTGACCTCAGATATTTGCAAATGTTAATTCTGTAGGAAAATTCTAAAAATGACAAACCATTTTTAAATAAAATTCAGAATAGTTTTTGTTCAAATATCATCCCTCAAGCATACAAAATAAATTCTTCTTCTACTTTGTTCACCTTCTTAGAGTTACATAAATTCACAGCAATACATTAAGTGTTTATAATTCACATATTGCAAGGGCGGGGGGGGGGGGGAGCATCCTGCCAGCTGTCATAGTACCCTTCATTAAACAGCTATTTTTCTAGATTCAGATTTGCTTCTGTATATTCTCCATTGTATTCTTACTGTCATGCTTGATACAGCTACCACAATGCTCCCAGTCCCACTCACACGCCATCTCCCAAGCTTGGCCAAAGGTTAATCACACAAAAAATCCTCCTGCTATACATATTGCAGCTCACAATCTCTTAGCGGTTTTAGTTTTCTATAAATTTTTTTTTTGCAACTTATTAATCAAAACAACCCAGCTTCACTTTCCAAATATAATTATTAATCTTACAAAAGACAATTGAATTTTAATAAGGAATTTTTATATTGCACAAGTGAGTTACTAGCAGAGACAAAGCAAAGATACCACTGAATTTTGGACTGCGCAGATAAAATCTTTACTGTGATCTGCTTGAATATGTAAAATCTTAGCAAGAATACCTATAGGGTGTAAATAAAGCATGCTTTTCTTTTATATGGCTCAGACAAAAAAGAGCAGAAACTTTTATGAAAATATTATTTAAATTGGCTATTACATCTGAGCAAAATGATTCCCTATGCCTCAAAATTGTTTTCATGTGCATAATGGGGAACATGACTTACACATTCCCCCAAGAAACACAGGAGAGGAGGACATATTAATCCATCAGAAATCTTCATCTGCCTCAGGTGAAATTTGTGAACTTGTGTTTGTGTGAATGTATACATTCTGAATGTGACTGTGCAAATGGAACACGGTAAGTATAATCTCATCTCTTCTTCAAAGAAAATAGTGACAATCTTACAATGGTATTCTTTTCTCTACCACAAAAAATATCTGCTAATGTAACTCACATGTAGAGTTATATAGAAAATGTTTTCTCATCTCAAGAAAATTTTTGAGATTTCATAAATATTTGTCTTTTCCCCCTGTGCTGAAACCCAATTTTATGAAAATTGAGAGAGATCCTAGAATGACCTCGCTGCACATTAAGCGGTGAGGGCTGCTGTCTGGCTTGTTGGAAAAAGGTGTGTGCCCCTGTAAGGCTTACAGAGCCACAGAGTGACTTTCTGCTGCAGCTGCAGTCTAGGTTAGCATGGCAAAACTGATTCATCCCCCCTACAAAGTCAGCCCCATGCTGATGCAGGAAAAGCCCTCTTGTACCTGGATCAGGTTCTGAAAGGCCTGTCGTCAATATGGTCCATTACAGAGGAACATGTGCTGCAGTACATGGTGTCATTAGGAACCTGATGACTTGTGTCCTCAACCATCTCCACTTGCCTGTCTCCCCTGTGTTTATCAGCAGGCTGAACGGTTACCCAGATCTTTGTACCCAATGTTTTACTTCAAAGGTTTCCAGCAGAGAGGTCTCGAAAAACAAACCCTTGGGAGGATACATGTCATCCCATGATTATTAATACAGTTAGGGATCTTGTGCGGATCCTGGAACCTATACGTTGTTGTAGATAGTAGGGGCCTTGTTCAGTGTGGCATTCTGGTAGCATTTTTTTTTTAACGTGAAGGATCAACAAGCCAGTACATGGGTCCTCTAGGGATTCTTATGGAAGAAGAAACTGACAAGGTTGGGGTCCCAGCACATGAAATTAGTTCCAACTCATTCAGGATTGGGATGAAAACAATAGTAACCCAATTGAGTATGGGGGCAAGACAATTCAGGCAACTGAGCATTGGCATTCTGAAGCAAGCAGAGTGTACATGAGACCCCAGATGGGAAATCAGTGTTATTTTTCCATTGGGTTTTTATCCAGATGCTTGCAGACAGACGAGGCAGATGGTGGTATGGATCTCCAAATGAAGTATTGTTCACTGGGTACATAGGTGGGCCTTCACATTGTCTGGAGGTTCTCAGCTGGACCTCAATGGAGAAGCAGTCCTGAGCTGGCATGGGAGGAGGGATATGTGATGGGACAAGTTAATGTCTCTTCTATACACTGTGGGGGCTCAGAAGTGGGCACCAGATATAATTGTGGTTCACCTTGAGGAAAATTATTTGGGATTATCATAGTGGGATCAGTAATTTCATATCCAGACATAGCATACACGGCACCAGAATTATTCAGGGAGGATGGAGTCCATTGTCAGACTTGGGAACTGACATGTTTTTGACCAATATTAAAAAGGGCATTAAGAAATATCTGGGAACCTCGATAGGTATGTGGGGGAGACAGCCAAGCAAACTACTGGTGCCTTCTTGTAGCAAATGTCCAGTGCAGGTAGTTAGTAGCAGAGGGATACAGTGATAAGATAAAATGAATTGGTCAAGGATTTAAAAGATGTATTCTTTAAAGGAATTGGAAAAAGAGAGGGTTCAGGGCTCCTATGACAGGGAGCCAACCCCCATTCCTTTATAGCCCCCCTTCAGCCCTCATTCAAGGGATGGGGATGGTGAGGTCCCAGCAGCAGATGGGTTAAGGGGAGGGGTGATGGGAGACCCCCAGATATATATATTGAAATGAGTATGGAGTTACCTGAACTGTGCACTTTTATCTGTCAGGTACCCCTCAATATTTAAGAATAAAGTTGTGGCCTAATTAAACTACAACCAGTGTCTCCTATCCTTATGCCATCATAGCTGTACAATAGTCCAGTGAATAGGGCATTCACTAGGATGTAGGAGATCGAGCTTCAACTTGCTGCTTAGAATCAGGCAGAACAAGGACTTAAACATAGGTTACCCACTTCCCAAAGGAGTCCCCTAATCACTGGGCTATGTTGAGGCTCTTGGGGTGTTCTTTGTTCTTGCATCTCTGCTTTTTAACCAGAAACTACATCCTGGATCTGAGAAACTTTCACTGAAACTTATCTGTTTGCACAAAACATTTCAGTTTCAGCATATTGGCATTTTCTGACCAAAAACAAAACAAAACAAAAACAAACTTTAATCAAAAATTCCCACGTGCTCTACTCTTCTTTTCATACATGGCCTCCTATGCTGCTCTGTCATGTTGAGCTGTATGATGTTGAAATCAATATTTGCAAGCACAATAACTCTCATGTAAAACAATTCACAAGAAAATACTTGAGCAAACAGAAGTATCTGTCCAATTTTAGGAGTTAGAATCAGGGTCCTTTTCAAAACAATGCACAGTCAATAATTACCCATTGTGAAAAACAGACTGCAATAGGAAGATCAATAGCTTACTAATCTTCTTGACACAACAATTAATACAGGAAGTAAGGTTCAATTGAGATTGTATTTGGGATCAGAGTTGATCTGGAATCATCTAGTGAGGTGTGTGTTTGCATACGTGCAACCGTGCACAACTCCCTCATAGTTATGTGCTGTTTGTATGAGAACTTTTCAAAATTTGGTAACAGACAAAAAAGAACATACATCTTGTCAATCTTCTGAATTCCATTTTTATTTTGGAATAATACTTAAAAAGGAAACTTCAAGTGGAATTGCAAAATTTTCAGAGATTTCAGTTCTTTTGCTTTCTGAATCCACAATCCCAAGTAGTCAAAATTAATTATTTAAAGCAGGGAAGTTCTTTACAGAGCCCTGCCTAACAATTTCCAGAACTAATATTGTGTGATGGGGTGGGGGAGTCCTTGTTGTTGAGCAGGGCCACCCCCATTGGCCCAGTGCGGGGTTGGTACACTGAATCACACAGTCGTCTGAACTCCCTGTGGGATCAAATACTTGCAACACTGTGATCTCAGGATCCCTGGTGGGGTCAAGCAAATATCAACATGTTTCCCACAGGCAAGGCAGGACAAGCAGTCCGTAGCCTCCAAGCCTCCTGGCTGGGGCAAACAGTAACGATCAGAGTTTCTGACCTTGTGGGCAGGGCAAAACAAATAGTCTATAGCCCCTAGGCTGGACTGAACAAACAGTCTGGGATCTCTGAGCATCCTGAGTGGGTCAAGAAAACAGCAACTGTGGAGTTCTAACCCTCTTGGCAAGGCATTACAAGCAATAGAGCAAACAAATAATAAATAAGCCTCCTGGCTGGGGCAGGCAAACAAAGATTAGCCAAAGTGTCAAATGGGGTGGGATAGGGGAATCCGGGCCCTCCCTGCTCCACCAGGTTCAGACCCAGGGACCTATGAAGCAGGGGGATTCCTTATTAAGGGTTTAAGCACTGATTTCCACTACATTCCCAGGGACACTTCCTACTGAAAGGTGAATTTTAGGCATCTTCCTGGCTGGCAGAAGTTCAACGACCCCATCAATCTCTGCAGTTGTCTGGTCGTCCGCAACATAGTCCAGGTCCATAGTTCTTACCACTTGAAGAGTCTCAGGTATCTCTGCAGGAACTTGCCACACATATCCTTCCTTCTTCTCAGACAGCCCAGACTGAACTAGACTTCCTCCTTTTATCTGTCCCCTCCACCTGGAGTGTGCACAGCAGGGGCAAGAGGGCATGGCCTCTTGGGCCCACAGTGACTGGTCTGTGCCTGTTGGCCCAGTACAGGGTTGGTACACCCATTCACATGCTGATTGCTCCCTTTATCATGGAGCATGCTGTTTCACTTTACCTTATGTCATGGCTCCTAAATACAACCACTGATGTGTGGTTACTGTTTAAGTAAAATAACCAATGAACATATGGGGCAAACCACTGAAGATTTAATTGCATTGATCAAATCAAATCTACTGACTGTACCATATTTGTAGTAAGTTGTGGACAAACAAAAGATGGAGGTCCCAATAGAGAGACAGAGAACTAAAAGAACCAACTTTTATGAAAAACTTCTGGATGCTGATCAAATGAAAATGCTGAGGTCATAAATACTGCCCAGCTGTGCACTACACAACGTAAAATATCACAAGAATACTCTACTCAGATTTTTAAAATGTTATTCAAATGGAGAAACCATTACCAACGATTTACATTGAGTTTTGAGTGGAAGGAATGTGTTGGCATCACTTCTGGAAGCCAAAGTGCTTTTATAAGCCTTCCAATAACTTAGCAAGTTGAACATCAGAAGAATGATAGATACACACATATTCATATCCTACCCAGCTATGGTTTAAATGATGCTGAATGAAAATATCTGCCAACTGCATCAAAAAGAGATGAAAGCTCAGTTAACTTTCAGCATGATATTCTTGTAAAATTTCACCCCTGGTCACTCATGTAAAGAAAGAAAACACTGAATCGCTACAACAAAATACATGATTGTAAGCTAACTGGTATGTTGTTGTTTTGTAAATGTAGGCTGGTGTGAATCTTCTGGCAGTGAAGCCTGATCATTGAGGGCAACAAAGATCATTGAAAGTCTCTGGGGCTGTGCCAATTTACACCATTTGAAAATCAGGCCTCAACAAGTATTATTATAAATTGAATTTAAAAGATTATAATTCAGAGTGATTGTGGAATGGATGACAAGTATGAAGATAGCCACTTTCTATATGTTTGAAATGTATATATCTCAGGGGTGAGCAAACTTTGGCCCGCAGGTCATTTTTATCTGGCCCGCGGTTGGGGGAGCGGTGCCAGTGGCCCCACACTCGGCCCGGGACAGGGCCAAGCGCGGTGTCCTGTGGGGCCCCAGCACTCCCGGGCCGGGGGTCGGGCCCAGCGTGGGGAGACGTGGGGTCCCAGCGCTCCGGAGCCTGGACGCAGCCCAGGTCGAGCCACTGAGCCCAGTGCTGGGGCTGGAGCACCTGAAGATAAGCAAGGGGGTCTTGGGGGGAGAGGTGTCCCGGGTGAGGTGGTGGTTAGGGTTGAGGGGTCTCGGGAGGGGGCAGTCAGGGAACAAAGAGCAGGGGGGCTTAGATAGGGGGTTGGATCCTGGGGGTCAGTTAGAGTGGAGGGGTTCTGGAGGGGGCAATCGGGGACAAGGAGTTGGAGGGGTTGGATGGGTTGGGAGTTCTGAGGGGGGCAGTCAGGGGGCGGGAAGTGGGTGGGGGTCGGATAGGGGGGTGAGGCCAGGCTGTTTGGGGAGGCACAGCCTTCCCTACCCGGCCCTCCACACAATTTTGAACCCCAATGTGGCCCTTGCACCAAAAAGTTTGCCCACCCCTGTTATATATACTATGTGAGGCACCTTTTTTCTGATACAGCAATGCACTAAAAAGGTACTTATAGAAAAATAAGAAAGGATACCTTCATTTTTATGCCTACTGTTTGGTAAATGATTCTTATATTTCCCATTCTACCTCAGGAATTGCTCTGAGGTTTCTATCAAGGTATCTCTTGACTGTAATGTAATACTGATCTCTTTTTAAAGAAATGTTTGTCCATTTGAAATACAGAATGACTTGAGGCAGGAAACAAATGGACCTTTCAGATATGAACTTTACTGCTAGTGATTTACAAACCAAATTATGGGTAGGAAAACATGAGATTTTTGAATCTGTTTCTGGTCTGTCTTGTCTTATCTGACGGGAGAGGAATTATTTAGGTAAGCCAGGTGTGGAATTTGATGGTATTGAATTCACTGATCATCCTCACCATTCTATTTGCAGCTATTCCTCATTTAAAAAAAATTCACTTCACTGCTCAGAAGAGACATTGCAATATGCAACCAAAGTTGTGGCTGTGTCAGTAGCTCATATTGCAGCAGTGATTAGTGACACTATAGGAGAATTCACAGATGCTATAGTCAGGGATGCTGAATTCCTCTCTCTAACCACTGTGATGCGCAAATATGACCTGTAAGCATCAACAAACTCTTCTTGCAGTATATCTGGTATAGTCCAGACAATCCAGGTCCTTTTTATTAAATTCAGATTACAGCTGGGGACTATTAGCTTCCATGACCAATTATCAGTCAGCCCCTACTACTAGTACCTCTGTAGACTACAATGGATACAGAGTTTGATGACCTAGAAGATGAAGCACACTGTCATTTCTAATTAAAGACACCAATTCCTAGTCCCAGTATTGTTTAAAATACATAATTAGTTGCATGTACAGTAGAACACCAGAGTTACAAACTGACCAGTCAACCACCTCATTTGGAAATAGAAGTATGTAATTAGGCAACAGCAGAGAGAGAGAGAAAAAAAAAGTAAATATACTACAGTGCTGTTAAACATAAACATATAAAAAGAACCTTTAGGGAAAGATAAAAAAAAAGATTTGACAAGGTAAGGAAACTGTTTCATTTAAATTAAGATGATAAAACAGCATATTTCTTCTGAACTGGAAAGTTTCAAAACTGTATTAAGTTGACGTTCAGCTTGTAAACTTTTGAAAGAACAGCCATAACGTTTTATTCAGAGTTATGAACATTTCAGACTTGCGGACAACCTCTGTTCTCTACATTCTCTCTTTCTAAAGTATATGGAAAAGTATGAATTTTGTATCCCTTTATTTTGTAGTATTGTTTATTTATGTTTTATTATTGCATTTTCCTCTCTCTCTATAGCCCCCTATTTCTGATATATGTTGGGTCTATCTGTTAATCCACCACTGGTTTTCTCCATAACCTATTTTTGCAGTAATCTATTGGTGGAGTCTAAAGGCAGTTTTCAGACTAGTTCATCTTCTAAGCTATCAGATTCTTTGTCCTGCACACATATTGGTTCGTAACGATTCCAAAAAAGTGTGCAAACATGCACAGTTTGCTAAATCAGCATACTGTGCTTGTCGTAAGTATGTTTTCTTCACACACACAGTTTCTTGGCTTGCTACCACAGATATTATTTACAAACAGGCAATACCTGACTATTGGAATTGTTTCTAGCTATAATCTCCTGATAAAAAAGCACCTTATGACTCAGTAGCATTTGGTATTAAAGAGAAGAAAAGAGAATTCTTGGGTGCAGTCACTTTTTCTTGGCTATTTATTTTGGGCTCAACAGCTATGTGACACCTAAATGACTTCTACCCTCTTGGGAAAGTGGCTAATTTGCTGTTCAGTCTTTGTTTTATTTATTAAACAAAAACATAGTCTGTCATTGGAACGACAAAACTTTTTTTTTACTCTGTGACTATGTATGTTAAGCAATATTACAATTATCTTCAACATTATTATCATAATGCTTCAGGAGCAAATAAGTCATTTTTCCCAAGACACTGGCCTTTTTGTCCCCAGTCCATCAATCCTTTTTACGATGAAAAACATGATTCTTCTTTTCAAACTCACAATTATCAATTTCCTATGCATGGTTTTGGCAGGAGGACATTCTGCCGTTTGTCTCTCTTTTCCATTCTTACTCTACCATTTAACAAATAAGGTCCCAACCATGAAAATAACTCCTGTGCCTGCATAGAGCCCTGTAAGAATCCTGTGCGCTTCCCCTTTGCAAGTCTGTGCAGGAGTGGGGTGATTTCCAATGTGGAATCATTTGCAGACTTGGAGCCTAAAAATGAGACCCTTAGTAACCACCAGATTTTGGACTCTAGCAAAAACTAAATACAAAATATTTTTTCCAATTGTTGCAAATATCTTAAGCGTGAAAGAAAGGCTTTCACAAGCTACCCAAAACCCAAGAAATCATTGGAAATTGGCAGAAACTAGCTTCTTCCATTTTAAGACACTTTAAGAGTATTTTGGCAATATTTCATAGATGAAATCAGTTTTTGTACTGTACATTTTCTTTAGAAGGTATTTTCTGAAGTACACAAAAAGGTGAGAAATCTTAGTCTTTAGTTTACTGCATATAGAGATGACATGGCATACAGGACAAACTGAGTTGAACAAAACATGGTGTACAATTTAAAAGGTCTTGAACCCAACAAGAGACATGGGTCAGAAGTTTAGAAAAGAAAATACAGCAGGGCAGATCCACCAGTGATTTAAATCTTCAGAACTCCACTGGCTTCAAAGGAGCTACACTTAGTTACACCAATTAAAATCTGATCTGGTATGCCTTAATTATCCGTGAAATAGAAATCAAATGTGGTGAAATGATAACCAAGAAGATAGAACTCAGCAGTAAAAGATGCATGGGTTTCATTCTGTAGAGAATTATTAAAATAAATGTATGGTTTTGAAAGAGTTGTGTTAGTATCTCCCACAATGTCACAAAAATGCATGTTTGACAAACTTGATACAGCTATAGATGAGCTTAATGTACAGGAGTAGATTCTCTGTTGCTACATTGGTAAATCTCCCACTGACTTCAGAATTAGGCCTCTTGTCTATGTGGTAGTGCCAAGATCTTCTGACTTGGTCTCAAAGGTGTAGTCCCAAATACCCTAGACTGTGTTAAGGGCTGAACTTCCTAGATCATTGTGAAGCCCTTGTTATGCACAGCCAGTTGGAATCAGACACAGAATAAAGCAAATCTGTCACACACCCCTAAAGCTTCAAGTGATCATTAAAAACCACATGGCAAAATTCCTCTTACTTCCAATGGAACTAGGATTTGGATAATATGGAAAGTAGTTAATGTTAAGCATTTCACCAGCTCACATAATAGCCATCAGGATGAATATAAATAATATGTAATGACGACGACAGAGACTCACATTGATGTCAACATATAAGGATTCATCAAACAATATAGACAAACACATATCTATTAGGCCAGACCTGTGAGAGAACCAGATACATGATTACATTTGGGACAGACACATACAGCTACATTGCAGGCTGTTGTATCCTTGCCTTGCACTACTCACTTTTTCCGCATAAGGTGTTGATGTACCTTGATTCATATCTTGTTAACAGTGACATGGCAAATCTGCCAGTGCCTTGATCAGTTCCTTCCCAGTTGCTGGGGTCAGCCTGACATGCTTTCAAGTTTGATCTAATTTGTACTGGCCACCAAGAGAAGCATAAGAAAGTTGCCTTTCTTTAACTGACCATAAAATATCATCTCAAGGATTCTCGAGTTGGCCATATAAATGAAATACTCAGACCAACACAGCTGAGCTTTTATGAGTGTGTTTTGACTGTCAGACATCTGATACTTATTAAGGATTTTGATTTTGGGAATCTTGTCTCACCAATTGACTCTGCAAAGGGGCCAAAGACAGAGCACATGGAACTGATCAAAATTTCCTAATATAGCCATGATCTGTTGTCCATGTCTCACTGCTGGGATTCCCTCTAACACCTTTTCCACTCAGTTTATCCAGAGCCTCCTGTCCAGTTCTGGGAAAACACTTCATTCAATCCTCTGGGAACCAAAAAACTCAGTTTGATTCCAGATTTCATCACTCACGTTCCTTTATTCTGCATACAGCAAAGCTATGCTAAATTGATCCGACTCAAGCATAGAGGGTAGATATGAGGGTTTACCACACATCCAGAATTACCCAGAAAACCTCTTCCTTTATATACATGTGCATATTACCCTGCATCACACATTTTAGCATTGACTTAGTTATTTTACAAGAACTAATCTCTGTGCAGCAGGCTCACTTCATGTGCTGTTCATGCAGAACCTAATATTTACATTTCAGGTTTATTTTGTTCATTGTCCCTAGGATTTAGATGTTCCTGCTTATCTGAGCTAACACAGACAACTATACTCCAGCATACTGCCTGTTAAGCCCCTATTTATGACTTAACCTTCCATTCACCTTCCCAGACATGCCCACTAAGAAATGTCAAGTGAGGCCTACACTCACAACCATATATAAATGTTTCAAGCACAACTGCCAGACAGACATTAAACTTTAGTGCTTATTTTGACACCCCTACTATTCCATTGGCATAAGAAAAGCTGTAAGAATGGAAGAACATGAAAAAGCAGAAGATATTACTATGAAAATGTTTCTAACACATTACCAGCACAGAACAGAGATCAGCTAGTAAGAGTGTATCAAGGTTATCATTAGCAGCAATCAGCTCCAAGAAAGAAGAAAGTAGAAATTTCAAAATCACATACTGTGAAGCCAATAGATGGAACAGAGAAACCACAGTGAGCTTTCAAATGGAGACTACCTGCAGAGAAGATTTGTTATAGCTAGAGAAGAGGTAGGAAATCTTCAGCTTTGAAGAGGCATGGAAAACCAAAAAAAAAAATAAAAAAATAATGAACAAGAAGAGGGTTACAGAGTCATTTAAAATCTAAACATTTGTTCAATTGAAATACAGTATATTTCAAACCTACAATAAATTGTAACCAATATTCTGACATTGCACAGACGTGAAATATTACTAGATTGACTGGATTTCACTTCACATACAACTTTAAACTAAATATATTCCATACGTTAAGGACCTAATCTGGGATTTTGGTGGGATTAAGGCTATGCAAATAGGAACATAAAACTCTAATGGACCTCCAGTTACTCCAGTGCCCTGCTACATCAGACGACTGTCCACATAATCATAAATTTATCAGTTCCATCTTAAAACTAGTAAGGTTTCTTGCCCCCATTACCCTATTGGAAGCCTGTTCCAGAACTTCATTACTCTGATGGTGAGAAACCTTATTTCACTGTCCAGCCTAAATATATTCATGGCCAGTTTATACCCTTTTTTTTCCTATCCTTTTATTTAAATATCTCTGTTTTCTCTCCCTGGTGTTTAACCCTTTTTCCTCTTCAAACCCCCCACACCACCCCCAAAAAAATCCTACATGCATAGAGTGCAACCTTCATTTTCCTAGACTAAACACATCAAGCTTTTCCAGTTTCCTTTCATGAAATAGGGTCCCCATACCTTGATCATCCTAGTAATCCTTGTCTGTATTTGTTCCAGGCTGAATTCATCTTTCTTGAACAAGGTTCACAGTATTCCAGATCGACTGATTGATGGCTCAGAGTCCCCCTGTGATCACTTAAAACAGCCTTGTATTTTCCCTCTTTCATTGTTTCCAACAGACCAGTCCTCCACTTATAGCAGATTTTTTTGTTATTAATCCCTGTGTGCATGATCCATGCATGTTGTACTACTAAATTTAATCCCATTTCTATTACTCCAGTCCTCAAAATCATCCGGTTTTGCCTGTGTATATGCTGATCCTCTTCTGTATTAACAATGCCTCCCAACTCTGTGCCAGCCCATTTCATTGTCACTCTTCTATTTTGTGCCAACGTCATTAAGGAAAATACTAAATAGGAATGGTCCAAAGTTCAAGCCTTGAGGAACTAACCCTCCTCCCCCAGCCTGACAGTTCTCCTTTCAGTACAACCTGTTATTGTCTCCTCTTTAGCCAGTTTCTTACCCACCAACATGGGGAAAATAGATCCTGTCAAACTAATCTGATATCTTTTTGATGGGATTATAACCACACCACATTTTGATTAAAAGCTAGTAGAACATAAAATTAGCATGGCACACATTAAATCAATTAAAAGCTGACTAACTGATAGTTCTCAAAAGGTAACTGTAAATGGGGAATCATTATTAAAAACATGTGTTTCCAGTGAGATCCTGCAGGGATCAGTTCTTGAATCTACATTAGTTAACATTTTGTTTTATCAAAGACCTGGAAGAAACACAGAAATTTCACTGACAAAATATGCAGATGACACAAAAATTGGGGCAGTAGGAAATAATGCAGGAACAGTTCATTGATACAAAGGGATCTGAATCAGTTGGTGAGATTGGCACAAGCAAACACTATGCATTTTAGTATGACTAAATGTAAATGTATATAACCAGGAACGAAGAATGTAACCATATTTACAGGATGGGGGATTTTATCCTGGGAAGCAGTGACTCAGAAAAATATGAGAGTTATGGTGGATAATCAGCTGACTATGAGCTCCTTGTGTGATGCTGTGGCCAAAAGTGCTAATGTGATCCTAGGATGCATAAACAGGGGAATCATGAGGAGAAGTAGATAAGTACTTTTACCCTTTTATTTGGCTTTGTTGTGACTGCTGCTGGAAAGCTGGTGTCCACAATTTAAAAAGGATCTTGACACTTTGGAGGGGTTCAAAGAAGAGCCACAAGAATGATTAAACAAGTAAAGTGTAACTGGGTATGTTAGACCATTAAGCCTTGAGGGGGCCAGAAGACCCCATTCCAGAAATATTAGAACAAACAAAGGCACAGGATGGCCAAAGCCAGAAAAGAGGAAGCAGTGCCAGTGAATTAGTAATTGGATGGATACCATCCAGGACACTATCCCTTTAAGGGCCTGAGATCAAAAGCCCTGTAGTTTAGAGTGGGGCAGGGCTTAGCCTCTCTCCCTGCCAATCAGAAGGAGACCTCTGAAGGATGGCAATATACTTGCTGCCTTCTCCCTGAGAACAAGGGTGATGATGACAGAAGAAAGAAAGTCTGAACTGGAAGGCTGAGCCCCAGACAGAAAGGGCTTGGAGTCACAGTTCTGTGAAGAGCCGTGTCTCATAGAAGAGCCAGAGCTGACTACGATTCTTTGCATTATGGTGATGGACTTTATTTTGGGACTTTGAGAATTATTTTTCAACTGTTTCAGTTATTAAATCAGCCCCAGAGTAGGGGTGGTGGTAGCCATAAGCAAGGCTTTGGGAGGAGGGAACAGTTGTGTAGGGCTGTGAAGGAGGGACACAAAGGCAGGTCATTACAGGACCAGCTCAGGGCCATGGGGAGATGCTCAGGATGCAGTTGCCATGCTACAATTAGGAAACATTCCTTATAGTAATAGACTCAAGGAGATCAATCTATTTAATTTAATAAAGAGAAGGTTAAGGGGTGACTTGATTACAGAGTAAAAGTGCCCATATGAAGAAGAAATATTTATAATGGGCTCTTCAATCTGACATAGAAAAGAATAACACAATCCAATGGCTAGAAGAAGCAAGACAAATTCAGGCTGGAAATAAGGTGTAAATTTTTAATGGTGAGGGTAGCTGACCATTGGAACAATTTATCGAAGGCCATGGTGGATTCTCCTTCACTGACAGTTTTTAAATCAAGATTTGATTTCCCCCGCCCCTAAAATATATGTTCTGTGAGTTATTTTGGGAAGTTCTGTGTCCCTGTGACCTGTGTTATACAGATGGTCAGACTATATAGACAATGGTTCTTTCTGGACTTGGAATCTATCAATAGTTTGAGAATGAAATATCTAGGACTACATTGTCAAAAATCCCTTAAACTTGTCGACAAAAATTTTTAATGTTCATTCACAAAAACACACACAATGTCCATCACTGTGCATTCCAATGCCTGTCTGAGCACTTAAACAGGGAGTAGAATAAAAAAGCAGATGTGCATACAAACAATACTATACATACATACACACCAGTTTAGAGGATTTAAGAATATAGCCACAACTATTGGCATGTTCCAATGTCATGTTTTTTAAGTCATAAAATGTTCCTCATGTTTTGGCAATGAAACAATCTAACAATAAAAGCCTAGGAGATTTCTATCTGTGTGACTCAGATAAGAGTTTTTCCTCATCATAATCCAGAGAGAACACACGCAGGGTAGGGCCAATTTCTGGCCCTTCAGTTACACCAGTGTAACACTGAAGTAAAGCCACTGAAGACAAACTCACACAGGCATAACAAGAAGCACATGTTGGTCCTCTCCCGATTAAGACAAAAATGAAAAAGGTTTCATTGTAGAATGCTGTATGTGCTGATATAGAAGCTCACAGAACATTTAGATATACCTTTGTCTTAATGTTCAAGTCATTTTACTTTCTCAGAATGCATACTCCACACACACACTTGACTGATCGATTACACTGGCACAGCAAGGAGTGATGGATCAATCAACAGCATTCATATCAATATGAGCCTGCATCAAATCGACTAAGCTGGCAATCATATTTAGTCTAAATGAATGGGAAGTATGAATATTTATATGTTTATCTGTTACCAGCATGGTACAACCAAACAAACTGAATCAATAAAAAAAGGCAGCACTGGCGCTTTTATATCTTAATCATTCTTCAGTAAGCAGGAACTTTAGTCTCTTCTGTGATGCCTGTGAAGGGGAAATAGAATGTCAGTCATTAAAATGAAAGGCGTATAGTGCCATAGCTGTCTGAAGATGAAACTGGGTTTCTGAATCTGGGTCCTCCCGATTCCTTTTTATTTCACAAAGCAAATTGCTTTGCCAAAGCTTCAGCATGAAACAGGAAAGGCTTCAGCTGGCATAGGTAGTACTAAAAGCTTATTAAGAGCCATACACTGTATTCTCTACTGAACAATATGTTTTGAAAGACCAGCTCTTGTAAAATCCATAATTAATTTCCCAAAGTTTGTATGCAATTTTATGTGTGTTCATTTACTGTTTCTTCTTTTTTCTTCCCTGTGTTTTCCTCTACCCCTTTTTCATTTTGTTCTTGTCCAAGACATCATACCTTTCACATTTTTATTGACAGTGCTATATTTTTATTTGAGACAAAGAAAACAGTGATAGCAAATGGCTGCATTTCTGATGGAAACTCAGCAAAAGACCTTTAAGCACAAAAAATGATATAAACTTGGATTCATTTCACCTAACACTCTTAGGAGATATTTCAAGCCCATTGAACACCTTAGCATTTGCTTAGTACAGTACATCTATTTGACAAACTAAGAGATCTCCTTTATCATGCATTATAACATAATTGCACCATGAATTTATATATTCAAGTATAGCCGTCTACATTTTAATGATAAGGATTATATTCATATACTCCAACTCAAAACATTAAGTAATATTTTCTATAAAAGGAATCTTTAGCATGGAGCAGTATTACCAGTATTTGCAGTTCAAATCTTTTAGTAAAAAAAATGATCTTTTTCATTAAAATCCTTATTTTAGCTGTTATTATTTATTAATGCAGCACCTAAACTGTGCTATCTTTGAAAATACTCATTTTAACAGAAGGCAATAAAAGATTTTATTGCTTTTTAACTCAAGAGTTTAGAAAGTTTGCCACAGTTCACCTACAGTACATGCTAAGAAAGGAAAAACCCTGCAGAATTTCACACAGGCAAAGCAATTGTATGAGCCTGACTAGTTTATTCATTTTGGGTGTGAATTTATATGAAGTTGCCAGGTTTGTCAGGAAGAGAGAGGGGGAAAAAGAATATCAAGCAGTTGCTTAGTAGTTCTTTTTAAAGCACTATGAGGTAATCTCTGATGGATACATTCTCTCTTCTAGTTCACCCCCACCACTTGCCTTCCCAACAGTGTTTGAAAAAAAATCCATCAGATATGAGATATTCCAAAACTATCTGTTCAGAAACTTGCTGGTATTGAATTTATGACTTGTATAAGAATTAAACCCCAAAAGAGCTGCTGGTAATTACTTCATAAATTTGAATTTAAATGTGCCTTATTTGAGACTGCTGTACTTTGAATCCCATGCCCTTGTCTCAGTTTACTGTGCCTTGCTAACTGAGTTTTAGTACCAACAAAGAAAATATACCTGTGCTTTCCTGTTTTCATCAAATGCTATCTTTTTAAAAATCTGTTTTTCAAATTAACTAATTGTCGTTTTCCAAAATGTGGAGCTACAAAAAGTGTTAAAGTACTTTGCATAAAGCTGGAAGACACAGCTGGTACTGGTTCTCTGTCAATGACTCTCATTTCCAAGCTGCATATACCAGACATTGCAAAACTTAAAGAATAACTCGGTGGCATTAAATATTCATAATGAAATTCAAAAAAAATATTGACATTTGAGAGTGTCACACTTGGCTGGGATTTTATAAAAGGAGTTGAATTTGGGAAAAAAATAAAAACTTGAAAATTCAAATACCAAATTCAAATCGGAGTATGTGAAATTTCATGTTTGGCATTTTTAATGCGAAACCATAATTTTCTATTCTGCTCTACCCCGCATTGTTTTACATGTTCATGTAGTTGTTTTTGGCCACATTTCTTAAAGGCATTAACAAACCGAAGAGAGTTAAAAAGTGAACTTAGAAATATTTAAAGATTGGGGGAAATAAGATGAATTCAAATCAGAGAGGTAGCCATTTTAGTCTGAATTTGCAAAAGTGATAGAATCCTGTGGCACCTTAAAAACTAACAAAAGTATTGAAGCATAAGCTTTCGTGGGCTAATACCCACTTCGTAGAATGTACGGTCCTCTAATTTGCTAATTTGCTATGTAATTCTACAAGGCATCCTTCTCATTATGTGTACCAGATCCTATAAACTGAAAATAACTCTTTAGAGGAGTTTTTTTATGAACCTCATCAATTTTTCTCTCCTTGCAAAATGAATTAGGGAAGCTTGTGAACTGGGCATGTTGGAGGTGTAATCCTGTGAGAGGCTGGATATTTCCTGTCAAGGTAAGTGCCAATTGCCAAATGAACTGAAAGGTCCCAGTGGTAGGGTCAAACATGAGATTTGGATGGCAGAAGCACACCAAAATGTCTGGAGGGGTATGTTGGCACATGTAAGAGTCAGCAAATCCCCTGCTTTTCCACCTGAAGAAGGAATGTACTGAGGTCTTTCTAGGTAAAGTTACCAGTCAGGTAAGTCTAGGGCTAGAATAATGGGCCAGGGTAATACATTCTGTACAGCCAAAAACTCCAGTCATAAAATTCTGTCACACTTCTCCTTAATTCACAAGCCTCATCTATCCTTGAATCATATGAAGTAGGTGCTCTCAGTCAAGTAAAGCCTTCATTTTGAGAACAGTAATTATTTCAAACATACTAGCAACCAAGTAGATTTATTAAGTTAGAACAAAACACATTCACTCAGGAAAGTCTTATTACACCCATATAAGTGATATAGTTTCTCTCAAAAACTAGGTTATTAACACACAGCAGCTCCTACAACACTGGTAACATTGTTATATGCTAGCTCCACATCTGTCACAGCTACTCCTCCTATGCTTCCGCATCCCCTCTATGCCACCACATACTGGCACAAACCAGAACCTTTCTTTTGTTAGCCAGATTGCTCTTTTTTCAGCCCATTATTTGAGGTAGAAATAAAGCAGGAAATTCTTGAATGTTTATATCAAGAAAAAGTCTTGTAAATAAAAAATCACACTTTATATTCTGGAACACTGATACTGTAGGTATTCCTCTGTAACTTGCAGTAAGATTATTTTCTAGGTGAGCCAGAAATAAAGAAAACATCTGAGAGAAACACTTGGGCCTAAATGTATAGGAAAGAGAATAACATTTAGACTTTAGTAAAGCTTTTGATACAGTCTCCCACAGTATTCTTGCTAGAAAGTAAAAAAAAGTATGGGCTGGATGAATGGACCATAAGGTGGATAGAAAGTTGGCTGGATCATCAGGCTCAATGGGTAGTCTAGTTGGCAGATGGTATCAAGCGGAGTGCCCCAAGGGTCTGTTCTGGGGCCGGTTTTATTCAATATTTTTATCAGTGATCTGGAGGATGGTGTGGACTGCACCCTCAGCAAGTTTTCAGATGACACTAAACTGAGAGGAGTGGTAGATACGCTGGAGGGTAGGGATAGGATACAGAGGAATGTAGACAAATTAGAGGATTGGGCCAAAAGAAATTTGATGAGGTTCAACAAGGACAAGTGCAGAGTCTTGCACTTAGGACGGAAGAATGCCATGCATTGCTACAGACTAGGGGCCGAATGGCTAGGCAGCAGTTCTGGAAAAAAGGACCTAGAAGTTACAGTGGACGAGAAGCTGGATATGAGTCAACAGTGTGCCCTTCTTGCCAAGAAGGCTAATGGCATTTTGGGCTGTATGAGTAGGGGCATTGCCAGCAGATCGAAGGACATGATCGTTCCCCTCTATTCGACATTGGTGAGGCCTCATCTGGAGTACTGTGTCCAGTTTTAGGGCCCACACTACAAGAAGGATGTGGAAAAATTGGAAAAAGTCCAGAAGAGGGCAACAAAAATGATTAGGGGTCTGGAGCACATGACTTATGAGGCGAGGCTGCGAGAACTGGGATTGTTTAGTCTATAGAAGAGAAGACTGAGGGGAGATTTGATAGCTGCTTTTAACTACTTGAAAGGGGGTTCCAAAGAGGATGGATCTAGATTGTTCTCAGTGGTACCAGATGACACAACAAGGAGTAATGGTCTCAAGTTGCAGTGGGGAAGGTTTAGGTTGGATATGAAGAAAAACTTTTTCATTAGGAGGGTCGTGAAGCACTGGAATGGGTTACCTAGGGAGGTAGTAGAATTGCCTTCCTTAGAGGTTCTTAAGGTCAGGCTTGACAAAGCCCTGGCTGGGATGATTTACTTGGGGGTTGGTCCTGCTTTCAGAAGGGGGTTGGACTAGATGATCTCCTGAGGTCCCTTCCAAACCTTATATTCTATGATTCTAGACATTGGGAAGAAGGGACATTTAGACTTTGGGGGCTTTTTGGTTTTTTTCCCTAACACCAATCATCTGCATCTGTTTTTCCTAAAGAGCTGACATTTCTTGTTAGAATGTGAGCACACAAACTTGTTGCAATGAAATTTTGATTAATGGGATCATTTCTACATATCTTCACTATCAGGAAGATGGATTTCTATGGCTGACCTGATAGTTCTTTTAAAGGGAGGCATACATTGTATCTTAAAAGGGCACCACTTCTGTTATTGTCTTTAGTGCCATGATAATCCTTAACACATTGGGGAGTTTTCTATTTAGGGAGTATTTCATATTTAAACGGTCCTCTAATTTGCTATGTAATTCTACAAGGCATCCTTCTCATTATGTGTACCAGATCCTATTATAAATTGAAAATAACTCTCTAGAGGGGTTTTTTATGAACCTCATAAATTTTTCTCTCCCTCTTGCCATTCAAGAGATTTCTTCTTTTTACAGGGTCTAATCTAAATGCCACTGAAGGCAAGAGAAAGTCCTCAACTGACTTCCAATACAACAGGCCCATATTTAATTATGCTGTTGTTTGAGATGCAGAAAGTAGAGGTGATTCTCACAATATTTCACATTTTAAAGCTTCATGTGGTCTGGACTAGCTTTGGACAGGAATGTAAAACTATTCCTACTCACCTACTCTCTGATCCTTCTCAGATGTGTTCATCTCTGGTATTTCTACAACAAAGCTACCTTTTCAGGGTTCAGCATTTCTTTGGTGTAAAAATGACCAGAGCCAGTCACATCTACGGTTGTAGCCCCCGAGTATATTTTGAAAGAAATTGAAGTAGAAGTCTGAAAATAGTCAAGACAGTAAAACTTAATCGGATTAAGAAGTTTAGTTGTGCCACGATTCAAAACTGGATTTGGGAAACAAAATTAGGTCTATGATGCAATTCATCTATTTTAAATAGTATATAAATATAATTTACAACATTACTTAATTACTTACGTAGCTAATAGCTAGTGACTACCTCTGACTGCCAAAAGCTGGGACTGGATGGCAGGGGAGGAATCACTTGATAACTTGCCCTGTTCTGTTCATTCCTTCTGAAGCATCTGGCACCAGCCCCTTTCGGAAGATAGACTGGGTGGGCTTGCTAGACCATTAGTCTTACCTAGTACAGTCATTCTTAAGTACTTACTTTAGAGGGGCCAACTGTTTTATAATAAAATAAAAAGATGTCCTGAAACATCATACAAAATATAAAGTAACCCAAGCCTACAAAAATGGGAAAGTTTAATTTTAGGTTTCTTTTAACCATTATTTACATTATTCATTATTTACATTTTTCTCTGCACTCCCTAGTTCAGCAGGAGTGAGATTTTTAAAGTCACATGAGGGATGTTTTGCTTTTTTCCTATTGGATCTGGGTCACTGGCAATTACATCCAAATTTTTTTAGGTGGCTTTGAAACTCTAACTCTATATGTCCAGTACTGTTGGCTCCTAAAAGTGCAAGTTATAGAATAGTATGAGAGAAGCTATTCTGACTATAGCTAGACTAGATCTGAGGAAAACTAGATCTGAGATAGGCTGATTCACAAAAACCATCTTGTTACGTAGCTAGCAGAAATTTGCACTACAGACATGTGATGGCTAATTTTTTTTGAATGAACATGAGACTAGCAATAGCCAAGCAAGCATCCAGGGACATAAGACTTGTTTTAGTTTTTTTGTCTGTAACCTACTAGGGTAAGACCTAATTACAAAAAACCTTCTAATCCTGTTTTATACATTAGTAAGGAGGCAGGCTTAAAATGGGTGTGCATTTGTTCACGTACTTTGACATAGGCAATTACTATGACTGAATGCGCAAAATGGGTGATTGGGTGTGCAAATGGCTGGCTAGGCACTTATGTAGCTCTTTGTATTCGAAACATGAGAGCTGTTCCCCCACCTGAAGCCTTAAAATTATCATGTAATTTTAAATAAATCAGTACACCAAATACTGTATATGTGATAGTTCAGCTTTGAGCATAAAATTATTTTCTAACAGGAAAAACACAATTAGTTAAAAGAATTAGTAGAGAAAGGTGCTATACACTTACCCTTAGAATGGACTCTTATTTTTTTTTAAATGGGCACCAATCAGCAAAGTGGTTAAAAATATGCTTAACTTTATAGTTAAGTGTATTCACTTAAACATGTTAACAAGTGATTTCAATAGGACTTTAGTATTTGCTTTAGTGTGCTACTGAATTATAGAATGTCTTATAAAGGACACTTCTCTGGATAGTTAATATACTTAAAAATGTTGTACTAATCTCAGTTAAAATGGTGCTCTTTTTTCCTAAACAAAATTATGTGAATCTGCTATAAGTTCTGAGAAAACTTGGAAAATTTTTCTCAAAATTCTGCTTGTGCTGAACTGTGTATAGTAGACATTGCCTATTTCCTTTAATGGAAATGTTTTAAAAGGAAGCATGTAAGATTTATGAAACTGTTGGATCTAATGTTGAAATATAGATAATCTTCAAGTGCATTACTTCTGCGATGCCAGATGAATACCAGAGACATATTTTTTTCCACAAGATGTTTGGATTTTGTCAAACTAGTGTAATCTAAATATTAATGAAATGAAAATATTTAACACAGCTTGACAGTCTGTATAAGAAAAAAATGCCATTACAGAGAAGAATTCTAGGAAAAGTGCTCAAGACAGTTGGCTAATCTGGGTGGACTGTCAATTAGAGCTGTAGTGAAGTTGATTGCTTTTTGACAACCTTGGAGAAGACCCTACACATTAGATTCTGCTCATAGCTTCACTTTTCATCAAATGTCTGATGCTATGCTAACTTCAGACACATTTTCTTGAATTCTTTCTCCTTCAAATGCTATGAAGAGGTTATTATACTCCTTGGTTTGAAGATAGAAAGATATTACTAGCATTACTTTATGGCCAAATGTCTCATTATCCCTTGATCCACCTACAACCTTTACCTCTGGCTTTTTTTTCTTTGTTTCAGTCTGATTTATTGAAGTCATCACTAAACTACCTCATGTTGACTATAAAAGAAAAGCACCTCTGCAGTAGCTCTGCTTCACTTGTTCTTCCTGCCTCCCTTTCCATCACTGCATTATCAGTTACCATTTCTAGTGGATTTTTTCTGGCCACATGCAAAACTTTAGTTCTCAGCTATTACACCCTTCCTAAATCTTATGCTGGAGGCTTTTTGTCCATAGCAGGCCTACTTTTCTTAGGCAAGATACTGGAGAAAATTTAATTTATTTATTTATTTTCTCTCTTAAAGACTATTCTTCATTGTAATTTACCACTTCATTAATCTTTATCACCTGCAAACTTTATCACAGCCATGAACTATATTTTCTTCCAGATCATTGATAAAAATACTGAATAGCTGTGAACTGAGAACTGCTCCCTGTACTACATCCTCATCACTTGAAAATTCCAGATTACTATGTTTTGAGCTCTGTCAGATAGCTAGCTTCTAATCCATTTAATATGTACCAGAGATATTTTTTTAACAGTGATAGTTTTGCTTTTATAGTACCAAATCAAATGCCTTACAGAAGTCCAGGTATATTACACCAACGGAGTTACCTTTATCAGCAAGACTTGTAATTTTGTCAAAGAACAATATCAAATTCAATTGAAGAGATAGCTCAGTGGTTTGCACATTAGCCTCCTAAATCCAGGGTTGTAAGCTCAATCCTTGAGGAGGTGATTTGGGACAAAAATCTGTTGGATGATTTAATAGGAGATTGGACTACATGATCTCCTGAGGTCCTTTGCAGCCCTGATATTCTATGATTTTACAGTAAGTTCTATTTTCCGTGGTGTACAAGATTCACTGAGATTCCCAGCTGGAATGATAGTGCTCACACTGTCACTGCCAAGCAGCAGTGCTCCACTGGAACAGGTCAGACAACATGAGTGTGCTCCATTCCTGCTTCCTATCAACATCCCACTGCTGAGGCCAACCAATGCAAACATAAGTTTGATGTTGATAATGTTGATATGTGGTAGGCCCCATATGTAGGTGCTACTCAAAGACCACTTTAGATGGTAGAATGAATATTTTTGTCATTAAAAGGTGATGGCCCATTAAACTGCAATAATAAAGACACAGAGCAATATACCATGTATATTGCAACATTATACACTCTGGCTGTTCACTCTGAACAGTTACTGAACCATGGAGGTGTAAAGAAATCTAAGCTTTTAATGTAAGTATTTCTGAATTGAGTTAAAAAAGATGCAGTATTGACTGATTGAAAAATTAGACCATTTATATAGCTCATGTAGAATTCCCATAATCATATACCTTAATATATACTTTTACTTATAACAGTCTATTGAAAGATGTTAGTGAATATGATGACCGTAAGAATACAACATGGCACCCATGGATCTAAACATGATATCAGTTTATATGTAGAGTACTTGTGGGAGAGGACCTGTCCTCTTTTCAAGATCATGATTTAAAATAGCTGTGTGAGTAGATAGGGTTCTCATCTTTTTCTGAAAAATGAGCAATGACATTCTGTATAAAGTCCAGACTTGTGTTGGTTTGCATTTACTAACCTGATAAATTATAATAAAGCAACACATATCTCGTGCTTGGGTGTCCCTAAGCTTTCTCCCATAAGCTTAGGTCCTACTGCACAGTGAATCACTTCTACCTTCACTATGTCCAGAGTGGAAATACTGAGCAGCATGTGCCAGCGAGCATACATCATCATCTTCATGCAAGGGTTCCAGAACCTGCTAGCAGAAGGAAGAACTCTTGCCATTTTGCTGCAGGGTCCTTCTACATTAATAGGAACTAAGGCCCAGATTCTCCTCTGTAATATGGCCACACTGAACTGCACTAGCAGCGGATTTTTAGTGCAAAGGTTTTAGTCCACTGGCTTTATGCCACTAAGATAAAGTGATCTGGTGGTGATACAAAAGGAATTTAATGGCTGAGATGCCCATGTGAGGGACATGGCCAGGCAGGGAGTAGGTAGCCATGATGGCAGTACTCCCTATATCATAGTTTATCTTTGGTAAGTGTAATGTTATATTGTCAAATGTATGTCAGGATGCCCTGACATTTGGATGGTGACAAGTTTCTTTGGAGCAAAATATAAATAAATAAATAAATATTGGCACCTTAAGGTTGCCGGCAGAACCTGGAAGTAGCCCAGAAACAGATGGAACAAGATCAGGAGGCACAAAGGCCACCTTACGCATCCCTTCCTAATCTACACTTTCAAAGCCTCAGCAAAAAGTAGCTTCCAGCTGAACAAAAACAAACAAACAAACAAGAAAGGTGGCTTTCTATAGGCTCAGCCAAGTGGGTTCCACTTGTTTGGACATAGGAGTGTATTATTTTGAGATAAAATACAGGACATCTACAGAGCAAGTACATCCAAAGGGCAGCGATTCAATGAATTACTTTCAATCAGTCTGTCTGGTCACCATTTGCAGGCACACCGAAGTGTACTTTTCAAGTAGAAATCAGATCCTTTGTGAGAAATGTGTGTGAATCTTTGCAGGAAGATTGTATATTTTGAAACAAAGTGAAATATTTAGAAAATATATTCAGGATTTGATTCAACTTGGTAACCAATTTTATTAATGCATTTGTCTTGTGCCATTAGTGGTTATACAATTATTTGGCTGATGGCCATTTTTACAGAAATATCTGGCTATTGTGCTTATCATAGAACTTCAAGAGGTCTCCAGAGGTCATCTAGTCCAGTGTCCTCCAATCTCAAACTGCCTCTACAACTTCTCTGGTGCCAAAAGACTCCACACTTTCTCTGGTGTTCCCAATTGCTCTGTTCCTAGCTGCCAAAACTTCCGACATCTCTCGAGGGAACAGCTACAGAACTGTTAGGCATTAATTATATAACAAACTATTGCACATAATAAAATGAACATTTGAGAAGTGGATGAAATAAAATTCATTTTATATGAGAATAAATAGCACAGTAGCTATTGACTGCTATTGACATTTCCATATTTAATACACCCATTCGTAATTTAGCGGAAGCTGCTAAAATCACCATAGTATCCAGGGGCCTTTCCATAGCAGCTATAAAGCAGGGTTTCTCAACCTGGGGGGTCACAACACCCCTGGGGGTCGCTAAGCGCTCCCAGGGCGGACGTGAGCTCCCGGAGCTGCTTAAAAGCCACCGAATGAATTACTTCCGCATTTGGAAGGTTTTCGGTGGACATGCCGAGCTATTTCAGGAGCACTCAGCATGTCCGCGGAAAATAATTGCTGAATGTGGAAGTAATTCATTCGGTGGCTTTTCGGCGGACATACAAGGGTCCGCCGTGGCAGCCGACGATGAAAAAGGGGTCACAGTTCTCAGAAGTTTGAGAATTTCTGTTATAGACTGTCAAAGCCTTGGCTATCACTAAGCCTTGTGAAAGATGTATTTAACACAGGGATGAGGGAGAGAAGCTCTTTGATGCACAAGGCGGGGGAAGCGCTCCAAATTTCAGAGGGGCATTTCAATGGAAGGTTTGTGTGGATCATAGGCAGGGTAGTTAATATATGTAAATGCAAATAATTATATCAGAAAAAGTACATTTTCTAAGTTCACAAGTGGAATCTTTTTAAAGGGATGATAAAGTAGCTGTCAAGCAGGCCTTTCAAATATGTAATTGAATAGTATGAATATGCATAGGTGTAAATAAGCTCTCTGTGTAAGAACAATAAGAAAGAGCACTCTCTGCTGATTAGAAGTTGATGGAAGAATGAGCTGACTAATGTTTGTCTGAGTGATTTGAACTTCAAAGAGCTGAGAATGAGTATCAACTCTCAGATGGACTAATTTAAGCAAGAACTGGTGTGAAGAAGTGTTATTGTTCTAGGAGAAATCACATGCGACTATTTTAAATTCACTGTGCATGAAGGGGTGATAGGTAAGAACAACTGATCAGAAGACTGACAAAGAAAAAGAAAGAGAGGTAGGGCAAGTAGGAAGAAACGAGAGTACAAACAGGATTGTGATAATTTTTTTTTCCATGTCCACTGAAGGTAGCACAAGAAGTAATGAGCTTAATCTGAAGAAAGAGAGATATTAGAAAAAATGTTAGGAAAAATGTTCTAACTGTGAGGGTAGTTAAACTCAGAAATAGGCTTCCAAGTGAGGTTATGGAATCCCCATCACTGGAAGTTTTTAAGCATACGTTGGACAAAGACCTGTGATGAATGGCCTAGGCTTACTTGGTCTTGCCTGAGCACAGGGGGCTGGACTTGATAGCTTCTCAATGTCTCTTCCAGCCTGACATTTCTATGATTTTATGATTCTATAAGAGAGTATGAAATGATTTTTATAGTATGTTTAAGTTAAACATAACCCAGTATAGCATTCTAAATCATTATTATTTATTTGTGGAACACCAAGAGTTTGCCCTGTGCTGTACAATACATACAAGCTTGGAAAGAGGAGAGAGTTTTGGTACTTAGAAGGGCTCATGTGAGTGAAGAAGCTGCCTATGCAATAGTTCCCTTCTCCCTCCCTACCTAATTCATGCACAAGTCAGATTGTGCATGATAAAAAATGTGTTATTTTTTAAATCTTTTTGTGACTCTGTAAAGTTAACTTCCATCTGGATTTTACAGGGTGATTCTCTTATCTTTTCTTTAAATAAAATCCTCCTTTTAAGAATCTGACTGATTTTTACATTGTGTTAAAGATCCAGAAGTTGGATCTGAGCTCACCTGTAACAATTGGTGGGGTTTTTATTTTTTTCAAGTCTTTCCCAGGAAGGGGGTGAGGGCTTGGAGGGGGATATTTTGTGGGGAATAGGAACTCCAGTGGTACATTCCCTCATTCTTTTTCTAAATCACTTGACGGTGGCAGCCTATCATCCAAGGACACAGGAACTTGTGCCTTGGGGAAGTTTTTAACTTAAACTGGTAAAATAAGCTTAGGGGGTCTTTTATGCGGGTCCCTACCTCTGTACCCTAGAGTTCAGAATGGGGAAGGAACCCTGACAGTGGCCTAGATTAAATTGTGCTTTATAAGATGGGTGAAAAACTGGTTGAAACAATGTACTCTAAGAGTAGTTATTGATGGTTTGCTGTGAAAATGGGAGGACTATCAAGTTGGGTCCCTCTGTGTTCTGTTTTGGATCTGGTACTATTCAATATTTTCATTAATGACTTAGATAATGGAGTGGAGAGTAAGCTTATAAAATTTGCAGAAGACACCAAGATGGGCTTATTAGAACACTGGAAAATAGTATTAATATTCAAAACAATCTTGTGAAATTGGATAATTGATTTGAAATTAACAAGATGAAATTCAATAAAGAAAAGTGCAAAGTACTGTACTTAGGAATTAAAAAAATCAAATGCACAACTACAAAATGGAGAATAACTTGCTAGGCAGTAGTATTGCTGGAAAAGATGTGAGTATTACACTGGATCACAAACTGAAAATATGAGTCAAAAATACAATACAATTGTGAAAAAGGCTAATATCATTCTGGGATGTATTAATGGGGTGTTGTATGTAAAACATGAGAGGTAATTTGCTGCTTTACTAGGCACTGGTGAAGCATCAGCAGTTCTGTTTCCAGTCCTCAGTGACATACTTTTAAGAAAATGTGGACAGATTGGAGAGGGTCCAGATGAAAGCAACTAAAAAATGATAAAAGATGAAGAATACCTGACCTATAAGGAAAAGTTGAAAAAAAAATGATCATGTTTACTCTTGAGAAAGGAAGACTCACTGGGGACCCATAACAGTCTACAAATATTTTAAGGGCTTCTAGAGAGAACAGTTATCAATTGTTCTTTAGGTCCACTGCAACAAAAGATTTAGGTTTGACATTAGGAAAAGCTCTCCAGCTGTAAGGATAGTTAATTTCTGGAACAGGCTTCCGAGGGAAGTTGCAGAATCTCTGTCTTTGGGAGAGGGATGACAAACACCTATCGGGGATGGTCCCATGTGCTGCCTCAGTGTCAAGGACTGAAGTAGATGACCTCTCAAGATTCTTTCCAGCCCTTCATTTCTATATTCTATAGAACATGATCTGTTTTAGGAAGGGAAGTGAGAGGAGCAATAACATCACAAAAGCAAGGAGTGAATGCATGAGAACTGAGATTTTTTTGTATTTTCATGATGCTGTTCCAGTTTACTGAATCCTTCTCTAGTCAAGGATTGCCAGATTTTGTGGTTTTCTGTGCAGAATAATTCATCTGCAGGGACCCATTTCTCCCTCTCTTCACCTTTGATCAGTCACCCTTCCCCCCACAGCTCTGTATTATCACTATACTCTTTGGCCTCCCACCGTCTCCCCACCCCCATTGCCACATCACATGATGTTCCTTAGCTTCAGGTGAATCTACTTCATGTTGTAGATGCATCTGGAAACGAAGAGATGAAATCAAATTGCAAATTTTCACAGTGAAAAAGTAGATTGATCATTTATGCTCTTTTGCAACTCAGAGGTGCTCGAGTCAGGTGGAAATATAATGTGGCATAGAATTGAGTCTGGCATATGCATGTGAGGCAAACCCCCTGAAAAAACAGGATCTTACACAGACACAGACCTAATACTACTACTTGTAGCACTAGGGATAGGGAGATACTGGTAATTGTGGCTTAGCTGAGCATAGCAGCAGTCTGTGGGATGATTAATAGACTGGCAGCAGCCTCGTAGGAGCAATCAAAGAGGAAGAAGGCTGATCACATTTTTTCTGTTTTACAATATTCAGCCAGAATAAGTTGAACCTTACACCCTTTCAGCTATGCAATCACTCAGGATTAAATGAAGGACTTTTGTTTGAATGCATATGTATATTTGGCAACTGTGCATGCATGATATTTTTTCTCTTTCCCAGTGTGAGCAACAAACTGAGTCCAGACTTTTCAGCACCCTAAAGCAGGTCATATATTTTAACCATATGTTAATACACACAGAGAACAATTTTAAAATTCTACACCTAGAAAAACATCCTTCCTGATTTCAATCTATGGACCTCAATGAGAACCCAGGCATTCAGACTAGTATCCCAAGATCATGTTAAAGAATGTTTGCCATTGTCAAGTCTATATTATTTGGGATTCAGGCCCTTCTGTGCTGCTCTTTATAATTTGGAAGGTTATTGTGACTTCCTTAAGGAGCGTTTTTTAAAACACTTTTGACATTGGATAGGAATGATACTATACAAGTGTCAGTTATAATATTTGAAGTGGGTAATAGAAATATTCATCCAATTTAACATACAACTGGGGAGTTACTAAGAGTGTTATGTCACTAGCCAAAATTGATTCCAGGCACTTAGATACTATGGTGATAGGTCCTCTAGGTATATATAGACCACACAAACATGAGCTAGAATACATAGCTGTAGTGCTTTGAAAAGCATTTCTGTGTCAGGTTGATTGGAGATAAGATGTACCACTTGTTATTAACTGCACAAAACATTCTGGTCAGTCTAACTCTGCTCAGCTTTTGAAACCATTCACATGGGGCATGCTCAGAGGCATAACTCAGCTGTTAGCATAGTCTCTCTTATGCAAGCATTATATCTTCTCATTTGCATAGTCACTGTTATGGTAGTAATTTGATGCCTTTATTTAGACAAATATGTTAGATAGTCAGCATTATGCTGGCTGAACATATGTACCATTACTCCCTAGCAGCTGGCCTTCAGGAGAGACAGAGAGAGAGAGAGAGAGCTATCTAACATATAGTAGTTATATGAAATTCAGTTCAGCAGACTGGATGTTCAGTGAGTTCCAATTTCTTTTTGTTCATTCTGTACATAACTCTTGTGCTTCATTTTGAGTTTGGAGCTCAAATAAATTTAGAACACAAATAAAAAGTCAGCCGTAATGGCCACGACTTTCCTGTTTTCAGGTTGAACCATCAATGCAAAATATACATTTTTTCCTGGTTCTGTTTGAAATCATAAATCATTCTCCAGAACCATTCAAAGGAAGAGGGCTCACTTTCACTTGGGAGATCCACAGATATTAGTGAAGGTGACCTGAGATCTGAGTTGACAGCACCACTATTTTCCCTGTCGCACAGGCCAATAACCTTGATATCATCTTTGGATCATTCCTATTCTTGCTCAACATATCTAGGCTCTATTCAGATCATGTATTATAGTATATCTAAGATCCAGAGGAAAAGATTCTCCCCTTTGTCTATGTTTCTAAAACTCTAGGAGAGTGATTTATTTCTATCCAAATGAGACAGCTAGTTGAAAGGATATACAGTAGCAGGAGAGTCTACTAGTGTTGCAGATCCGGTTGATTATAGCCAGCTAGCCACCCAGCACCACCAAACTTCCATGAAGGGACTCGTCCATTGCATCTCCCTCTGCTTTAAGACTCCAGAGCCTGAATGGAGTTCAACCACTACCCCAATGCGTTCTAGGTACCCTTTGGGGTGCACCTTTTCCTGAAAACCAAAGCTCACTATCCAGCTGCTTTGTTTCTCCTAGGTGCAGTGCTGAGCCTTCGGACTCCCCTGTCACTCAAACACATAATCTCCCATAACTTCAGTCTGGGGTTTATAGTTTAACTGTCTCCAGAGGTTTGTGGTAATTGTAAAGCATTTAACACTGAGAGACTGCCAAACAGTTTAAAATAATTGCTCTTTTCCTTGAATATATAAAGCACAAAACATTACAGGTCAAATAGAATGCAACAAACATCCTAAATGCAATATCCCTTCATCATTCACATGACAAGGGAATCATATATGTTCAAGAAAGCAGGAAGGGTGCCCTACCCCATGAAGCTACTATGTACTGGGTTGTGTCTCCATCATGAAGACTTATTACCCAGTATCTGTGACTTTCTGCTCTGCTGTCCTGAATTTATACATGCCTACTCCTCCAGTACCTGGCCTTTTGTTTTGTCCGTTGATAACTTTCCACTCTCTAACTTACTTCACCCTCTTGTCTGGAGGGAGGGGGTATCTTATTGCATCTTGAGCAAACCTGCTTAGCATTTCTATTGTCCATTCAAAGTACAATTTTTAACGTTAAGTATTCCCCCATTGTCTTCAGTCTGAGGAAGACATGCTGTCATGCTAGAGAAACACAGTGGTCACCCATGCAAAAACACTTTAATGACACCGAATGAAATAAACTGGTTAGTCTATAAGTTGCCACAAGTAGTCCTCATTTTCTTTATGGATACAGACTAATACAGCTGCTAATCTTAAACCTTTAATGACACAGCAGTCTTCACAATAACACTTCATATCAACCAGCATTTGTAAGTTCTAAAGACACATTCCTAGATTGCCACAACTAGATTGCTAGGTATTATTCAGTAGCCTCTAGAAACACATGAAACGGAGAGGGCAATGGCAGAACAGTATCTGGAGCTATAAAGCTACTAGAAACGTTTTAAATTGTGGTTTTGGTGCCACTGGGAAACCCAGATCACATGCAGTCCACACTTATAAAACAAAATACTACAGTATGCTGCACCGAGAGTCCAAAATGCTGTAGTTACAAAATTGGAACTTTTCTAGTATTTTTTTTTTTTTTAAGATAAGGAATTAAACTTTCCACCAGCCAGACATGGACTAAGGGGCCTTTAGAAGAACAAGAAGATCAGTAATGAGCTGCTTGGGCCCCCTTACTGCCATCCTTCTAGAGTTTCTTGTTTGATTGTTTTTGTCCTGTTCAGGCCTGGAACTACATAAATTGTATCACATAGGCCAGATTCCTTTAGAAAACTGGTTCTCCGGGTGAAACACCTGTTTTGTGATTCTGCTCTAATTTTTTTTGTAAAAAAAGAGAAGGTTTCACATTTATGCCACAACAAATTGAAAAAAAAAAACAGATTTTTTTTTCCCATTGGTTCCCAGTGAGAAGATCCATTACAGAGCACAGACTTAAATTATCTGTTCCGCACCTCATGCCTGACTCAAAGCCCACTGAAATCAGTAGCAGTTTAGAATAAATGGAATTTGTTAACACGTCTCTAGCAGGGCTGTCTCCTTTCCCTATTGTTATCGATTGCCTTCTCCATAACATCCTTTGCCATCAGGATTAGCTCTTTTTAGGAGATTACAGGATTATACTCGAAATAATTTTCATTGTACACGCAAATATTCAGGCAACCCTATCATTCACTGCAGATCTAATTAATTTTTTCCCTTAATTATTTCAGGATAAAGTGTTGTTTATGTCTCTGTCTTAGGGTTCTGCATATATTTAAAATAAATTTTATTAATATAGACAAAGAAGATGTGAATATTCAAAAAAAATATTTACCTGAAAATGTGTAAACTCAGCTATTGAATTCTATGGTATCATTAATGACTGTGCATAATAGCTTGATTTAAATTAAATCACACTTTACTTATTTAACAGTGAATAACAATGACTTTGACAACTGAAATCCTTTACACAATACATGGTTAACCTGTAGTTTTCTTAGTGGTACTTGAATTTCAAGAACTTTGGAAGCTTACTTTCGGGAACTTCCTGAATAGTCAGAATCTTACACAGATTATTTAAATCCTTTGATTCAGCTTAATTGTACTGGAAATCTCATGACAACCTCATGGTATTTTTTTTTCTTCTGTGTGGGCTAGAAATACTTTATGAATGATTTTCCTCGTGCCATTTTGGTAGCTCAGTTAAAATCAGAAAGTGCAGAATATTACCAAAGTGAAAAAATAATTTATTTTTTAAATAGCTATCAGGACTTTTTCAAATCTCAGAAGAGGTTTTGCTCATGTTTCCTTTGGTTCGGGGGCACTGAGATGCTATAAAGATGAATGTCAATGTAAGAACTATGATACATAGATTATTGAACTGCAGGGAGAGATAAAGTTATTGGGTCAGAATTAACTTTCCATTTCTAATCTATTAACCTGCCACTTAACATTTCATGTCAGCCTAATTGCCTTCTCCCCATGGGTGTCAGTTCCATATACTGTAAGGTACTGGGAAATTTTATTAGATAACTGAACAATATGTGCTAATAGAAAAGCTTCTTAGGTTTAGAAATCATAATCAACCACATTTTGATGAGTATGGTAATAAGAAAGTAGATGTTAATGATGGGGTGATGGGTAGACAGCTATATTTTGTGGTAGAATTTTGATGAATACATGGAATTCCTATTTATTTTCTATTCACCAGAAATGTTTACAGTTCCCTGAATATTTGGATAACAGGACAGAATCAGCACAAATCATCATTTGAAGGAAAAGTCTCCTGCACATCAGAAATGAGTTCTCAGTCCATTCATAGCAGACACATACTGGTATAAGTGTAATACCATTCAAATTGTGAAAACAAATTTAACCTCCCTGTTATTCAGATGGGGCTAGTTTAACTGCACATGGCCTGGAGCTACCAGATGCACAAGGGGAGTAAGAACACTACTACATCACTTCATGAGCAAGAACATACTTTTCCATATGCAGCCAGCCATGGTGCTACCTTTGCCTCTTATTGTGATCCACTTGCATTCAATTATGGAGAGAGCAGGCCATGTATGTCCAGGAACAGGAATTCTGCTGGGCCTTATGTGGCTTTCACAAGAGAAAAAGGAAGTTCCTCACTCTCTCCCCACTCACTGTGCACCCACCAAGCAGAATATGGCCTTACATTTTGTCTTGCCTTTAAGTAGACATATCTAGAAAGGCCCAAGTTCAGCCCTGGTGTGAGTGAGCAAAACTCTATTAATTTTCACCACGGTTAAACTTGACACACACTATCTCTGTTATAGTGGGATAAAAGCTAAGGGAGCAGAGCTGGTGTGAAACTTCTATTTCATGGAGGCAAGTCATAAGCAAGAGTCACGGGCATCTTTGCACCCTCTACAAGCTGCATAACATCACTCTGCTGCGTTTCTCTTCATTACAATAGAGAAGGAGGTTTGAGGGTACCATCAGAATGGGTCCAATGGTTTTGACAGCCCTAAATCCCATGCATAGAGAGCATGAAATTGCCTA
>ML677341.1:61071850-61211870 GCA_007922305.1 Dermatemys mawii
CGCAGAGTAAGCACCCTTAGCGGGCCCCGCTGCTTTATTTACCTGGCGTTTCACTGACTGCGGCTCCTACTGGCCCCGGCTCACCACCCCAGTCCAATGGGGGTTGCGGGAAGTGGTGGCCAGCACCGCGCCGCTTCCCACAACCCCCATTGCACTGGGGCGGTGAGCCGGGGCCAGTGGGAGCCACGGTCGGTGAAATGCCAGGTAAATAAAGCAGCGGGGCCCGCTAAGGGTGCTTACCTTGTGGTCCTGCGTGCCAACGCTGCCGACCCCTGCTGTAGCCTATGGCCTGTAGTAATGGCATCAGAGCAGTTGTGTAGTTGTGCAGTACCTAGCAGTTAGCAAAGGAAGTGGAAGGATTCCTTCTGCCTCTTAGACCACCTGTTCAAAAAATATTTACTCAGCTCTGCAGTAGTTGCTAAGCATGCATGTTGCTTTGCAGAAGGAATCTAAGGATCTGCAACAAGGCAACTGTATTAGAAGTATTTTGTGCATTGTAAATGCTGATTCTGCTTCTGATCTCCAATTGCCTGGTGGAAGGGATCTATTTGCATATTATATACTGTTTTATATCATCTATGGTTAATTAATACCCTGCATGTATCTACTGAGGAGCTGCCAGATACCATAGGTTTTCTCTATACTTGCAGAACTAGCACCAAACACAATTCTCTCTCTCTCTCAGATCATGTCACAACACAGCATGTTCCTTCTTCTCATCGCTCATTAAGTTTTGCACTGGCAGGACTTTGGTCACCTATAGACTGGGTAGTCCCAGAAGCCCTTCTGTGCTTGCTTCTGAAACATTGCTAAAGATTTTTAGTTGCAAATATGTCAGTTTTTTTTTTTATTTTATTTTCTCTAAACACCATTTATTTTGAAGGGATGACTTTGCTCCCAACCCGTATTCTCCTACCTTTGTCCCTTTCCATTTTGTTGCTCTCAGAATGATAGTCCCAAAGGCCCATGTCTATTTATAGTTCTTCTAATAAAAAAGGAGAAACAGGAAACATTTTCTATTTTCTCTTCAATTCCATTAAAAAGAGTGAATCCAAGTACTGCAGGTTTGGGAGGACTTGACAAAACATTAAGTACCAGGCATGAGCAAAGGTTTTATTTCTCCACTTCCTGCTAACCTGCCAGAGGAATCACATGCTAAAGGATGTGGTAGAAGATGATCCTTTCCTTCACTCCCACTCCTTTGGTCTGAATGATCTATTAACTTTTAGCTAAATGGAAAATGGATGTACAAGAACAGTTATGGGAACCCACTGAGAGGCACAAGAAACATGTCTTTGAGATGATTAACACAGAATTTGTAGCTTGAAATGTGTCCTTCACTAGAGCAGGGAGAGATCGATCTTGTGGCTATCGATTTATCACATCTTGTCAAGATGCGATAACTCAATAGCCAGTGGCGCCCCCGTCGACTCCGTAATTCCAGCTCGCCAAAAGGCGCAAGCTGGAGTCGAAGGGGGAGCGCGCCGCCGACCGCCGCCACCGTAAGGATGGCAGATAAGTCGGCTGTAAATATGCCGATTTTAGCTACGTTATTAACGTAGCTGAAATTGTGTATCTACAGTCGATCCCCCGCACTAGTGAAGACCAGCCCTTAGTTTGTAACTAATCCAGAATGTCCTCATCAAGAATGGTCAGAATATGAATACTGTGAAATCACTTTGTAGATTAAGAACACATGGTTAGTGTATCGTGTAGTTCAAGATAGATGGCAGCTAAGAGAAACTGCATGAATATCTGCTTGAGGGTCAGGATAAGAGATTATACCTCTTATAGTATTCATTTCCAAAGACATCAGTGCCACAGGACATGCTCTCCTGCTTCTGACAGCTCTTGCAGGAATTGCTCTCCAGTTTTTATAGCACTCCACCTTTACCAGTTATGACAGAGTGCCATAATGTACCTGTAGTGAGGTGGCTACCCGCTCCCAGCCACGAAGGGCTAAAGTCAGCCTGGGGAGAAGGCTGGGGCAGTAGGGTAAAGCCCAGGCAGATTGGGAGAGTAGGGTCAGCTGAGTGACCAGGCCCCAAACACTCCACAGGGCCTTATAAAGGGCTGAGAGGCCAAGGCAACAGACACAGTCTCCTCTGACTGCAGAGGGAGATGGGCCTGGCTGCTGGGGAGACTTGATAGGATACCTGGAGTGGAGCAGGGCTGGGGCTAGGCTAGAGGAGCTGGGGGAGCTCCAGCCTGTAAACCCCCAGGCTGCAGGGCCTGGTAGATGGTCCCACAAGAGATTCTGGGGTTGCAGGGGCAGCCCCGGGGCAAGCAGAGGCAGCAGGCCACCCCCCGTTGCCGGTGATGAGTGTCAATTAGACTGCAGTCCGCCCCAGTGAGCGGGGGCAGGTGGTGACTGGCAGTTGCCTAGACTGAGGCAAGGTGGGGATGGGGGTGGTGGTTCCCCTGGGGAGGAGAGACCCTGAGACGGTGGAGGTATTGTGGGGCGCAGCACCCAAGGTAAGAGCGCACCGGGGCCCAAGGAGGGGCACTGGTGCCAGTAGCGAGCGGGACTAAACCCAGAAGAGGGCGCTGTAGAGGGCTGGATCAAGCTAATTCCCAGAAGGACCAGCAGGAGGCGCCGAGGGTGAGTCGCCGCAGGCTTACAGTACCAATACTATTTTCAGTGTTATTCAGTTTCAACCACCTCTTATCTCACAGGAGGAATGGGGGGAAGGGGAAGGAAAGGGGGAAAGGAAGGAATCAATCTCTCCACCTGGAGATTTCCCTTGTTCTGGCACTGCTTGCTAGCCAGCCAGCCACTCTCATCTCTTCTTTCCTGTGCACATTTCTACTTTCCCACTTAATGGGCTAATTAACTCTTCAGCTCTCCTCAGCCATGCCGATTTGGTAACCAGGGCCGACTCTACCATTTTTGCTGCCCCAAGCAAAAAACAAAAAAACAAAACAAAAAACTGCTCGGACTGCTGCTACCCGGACTGTCCAAGCAAAAAAAAATCCCCCAAACTGCTACTGCCCAGACTATGTCGCCCCTTACTAAGGGCCATCCCAGGCACATGCTTGCTCCACTGGTGTCTGGAGCTGGCCTGGCTGATAACTCTCCTTTCCTCAGTCAGACCCTCTCTGAGAGAACTAATTGGAGTAACGGGGACCAGAGTGGTGGTTCAGTTGCTGGTTCTCAGTCACATACATCCCTCATGCCTTGATTAAAAAAAAAAAATCTTCCTTCCCTGTGCCCTCACTCCTTTACCAAGGTGTTTCTTTCTGTGTGTCTTTATTTGCCTCCAGGATGGTCCTATAGCCCCCCACCCCCCATAGGGTCTACCAAATCTCCACTAGCAAAAATCACACTTGGTGGGAGAGGTTCATCCTATCTCAGCCCATGTCCTCGCACCAGGGGCAACCTGGGGGCCCACTCCCCTCAGTCTCTCCTCCTTTTGTTGAGGCAATATCTCTGGCATTGCTCCAGTTCTCTCTCAATCAGACTGTTTCCAGGGGAACTAATTGGAAATACAGGGACGGGAGTGCTGGTTCACCTGCTGATTCTCAGCACTATGTTACAATCCTTATCATCACTTTAGTCTCCTTTGTAAAGAGTCCAGAAAAAAATAGTGGCACTTTCTACTTGAGAAAATGACTCTTTGGCCATTATGATTATTTTTGCCTTCAATATAATTCAATCCTATTGTAAAGAGGATCAGTGGATTGCTCTAGCAGCATGCCTTCCAGCCAAGGATTTTAAAGCATGTTGTTAATATTAATGAATTAAACCTCCAATACTACCACAGTGAATAGGTAAGCATTGTTATCCTCATTATGCAGATGGGGAAATGAGGCATGAAGAGGTTAAGTGAGATAAGCCTAAAGTCATGTAAGAAGTCTAAGGGAGAATGCAGAACAGCAGATCTGCTGCCTCTTTGTACTCTCCTTTGACCACAAGTCCCACACAAGCCCCACAAGCGAGGGACTGGAAATCAGTCCAAGTCCTTTCCTTCCTGTGGATCTTACTGTGGGGAGGTTTGAAATACAAACCTAGTGATTAATCAGTAGTTAACCTCATTTTAGGGACTAAATTTAGCAATATTTGCTCTAGAAAGTGCCTTGTTCAAGCTGCCAGACACAGAAAAGACTATTAACTGAGTATGTACAGAATATCACCCTAACTGTGATTAGTAAGTATATGCTAGAAGTCATGATCACATCATATGAGCCTAAAGATTCCTTGATGGATTACTCTGGAGGGTGTTTTGCAAAAGAGTCACATATCAGAAAGGTTAAAGATCATGTAGCTCCTAGGCTGGATCTAACTTATGTGGGAGTTCATTACCAAATTAAGCTCAGGGACTGTAACCTGTCATGTATGTTACCAACATGCTTTTTGGTTATGCATACTACCTATGCTGCGCAATTCTACTGTTAACTTTTACTATAAGGATTCACAAACATATTATTAAATAGGAACATCACTTTACGTCTAAGTCTTTTGTGATATTCTCTTCTTCAATGATGGGAGAATAACTTTTGCTTTTTCATTTCAGCATATTTTATAACCTTATTCCTCCCCGCATCAGGTCTCTGAACCATTTGCTGCCTCAAACCTATGCGATCTAACTCAAGAATGTGTCAAACTTTCTTTTTAATGCTAGCAGAAAACCAATTTTGGCTATGCTTGAAAGCTGCATTATTCAGAACTCATTTTTGTGACAGGAAATGGTAGATATATGTTGTATCACAGAAGGTAGAACACAACCTTAGCAATATCAGAATGGAGAGGACCTACTTTTATTTACCTGACTTCCCATTATGAGAATTACTGACGGTGGCTTCTTAAACCACTTTCATAAGTTCAGACCTAGCTTAGTTTTCTAACACCAGCAATTAGTCCTCAGTAGTGAACTACCAAAATAACTGGAGAGCCATTAAAGGCAGCACCTGCGTCCCAGCAGCAGGGGAGTAGGAGAAAGAACATTGTCTCTCTTAATATTCTTTATCTAAATATCAGCTGTGGAAGCTTCTCATATCCTTGGACAGAAAAAGACATGGAAAAGATGGCCGGAAATGAAGCAAGGAGGAAGAGGGTGTAAATCTTAAGATGGATGTTGTTAAACTAACAGTATAACAGTTTTTTGGTAAAACCAAAAACGGTTAACGTTTAACAAGGAGCGTTTAAAACCAGTTTGTGTCAGGGAGTACATAGACTACTGGTACACTTTATAACATACAAGCTCCTAACTCAGAAAATTTCAAATAAATAACACTGCCAGATATCACAGGTGTACAGCACATTAGCAGGAGCAGGGAGAGGACTGTGAAAAATGTAATAGCAATTCTGTCCATAACATATTCATTTCTACTGCTTAGGCATCTGGTATACATACATATTATTTTCCTAGTAGCCAAAATATTCAGCATTTATCACTTAAAACAGGAAACATTAACAAGGCATTACTGTATGAGGTGGGACTAGAAAGGCATTGAGTTGTATCAGTATCTACCATATGTAAAAATGATGAGTATTGCACTGAGCACATATACAGAGTTAGAGTTCTAATGTTTCCCCATCTCTTCCTGTATCTACTCTATTCTATCTAGACACTTGGATTGCTTAGCCCTCATAACTATAGTATCTGAACATCTCACAATTATTAAAGAGGGTTTTTTTTTTCCCTCACCTCACCCCTGTGAGGTGGGAACTGCTGGGAGGCTGTGCCTGTGGATGGTCAATATAAACAAAATGTCTCATGGCTCACCAGCGGATTATCCCAATGGGCCGCGTGCCAAAGATTGCCAACCCCTGATCTACCTACTTATATGGCTCCTTCATCCCCATGGGCCAGATTCTGACATCCTTGAAAATAACACTTTACTCCACATGTAGCCCCACCTACTCCAAGAATATGCCTGCATCAGAGCCGTAGGTGAGCACCTATTCTAAAAGATCTGTTCTAGGAATTGTTTTTAGGTAGTTCCATGGCCTGCGTTACACAGAAGATCAGGCTACATCAGGGTCTCCAAACTTTATGAGATGAGGACCATATTAGATTTTTGAAGGGGCTTCGTGGGCCAAAGAGATTGCGGAAAAAAATCAATATATGCACATATATACAAAATCCCACCTTTGCTCTTCTGGCCGCTTCCCCCCCCCCCCCCCCCGCCCCTTTGCTCTTTCGGTCGCTGCCATGGGGGCACGAACCCCTCCGCACATGCGGCTGCCAGCAGCAGCTCGCCAGGGGGAGGGGGTAGCGGCGGCTTCTCCACATGCCTGCTCGGCGTGCCTGCTCAGCTGGAGGGCTGGACAAATCGAAGCCACAGTCCGAATCCGGCCCCCTGGCCGTAGTTTGGAGACCTCTGAGCTAGATTATCACAATGGTCTCTTCTGGACTAGGAATTAGTAGCAGTAGCTCACTTAATAAATTTTATCAAGACAAAATAAAAATAAAAAATCAGTGAAACATTAAGCCAGTCTATACTCATTTTAATAACAAAGGGCCAAATTCTGCCCCTTCATTGATGGATTTGCCCACTGGAACAGATCTGATTCAGCTACAGAAAGCGGAGCAAGGTTAGAAACCTATTAGTTTGCTGAGGGCAAGATTCTGGGTCTCTGCACAACCTGTGCAACTCTTCTTTAGGGGACTTCCTCTCCTCAATACTTGTAAAAAGTTTATAGTTACACTTTGACACACTCATGAAACACACGCATGTGTTTGAGTGTATGTAAGGGTCTTGAGAATGCACATAGCTTATGTATCCGTGGGAAACCCTTATATATTCACACATGTTGTGGTTTTTTAAAATGCAATTCATGCACTTTTGCATATGGAAATTTGGGCCAAGCTGCTTTGTGGATATGGACAGTGGTAAATTTGGCAGGCGGATCCATAACTATGCAAATCTACTGCCCATGCCTCTTTTAGGAGAACTGTCTATAATGAGGCTATTCTACTCCTATCACTCAACTAGTGGAAACATAGTGGTTCTACTAATATTACAGAGCCTGCCGAGTCAAATTTCTTCTCTGGAGATCCCCAGCATAGAGCCTCATTACTCAGGATGCTTCCTAGGTTCCAAAATATTTTTCACTATTTGTACACTTGTAGAAATTGATAGAAAAATCTCAATGCACAAAGTCTATTTTATTCACACGTACATCTATTTGTCATGTTTGCATAGCAAACAAAAGCTATAGAATGAAAGGAAAATGGGGTAGTACTCCGCTGGCCTAATTCTCCTTTCCTAGTGCACTAATTATATGCCAGTGAAACTTCAGGGCAAATCACGTCTCATTCCTCCATGCAGGAGCCCTGACTTCCAATTCCTACCCCTTTCTCTTGTTCTTTCAGTCATGAGGATGACTGTGGTATAAGAATCTAAAGAATATGGACTAAGTGTGTTGTCATGGGTAGATTTTTTCCAGAAAGTCCATAAGCAATTGTGGGAGAATCTGAAAAGAATGGAAGGTTGAAGTGATTTTGGATAGGCATCTTAAAGTATGACCATTAATTTGAAATAACTGAGTTGGAAATGTAGCAGAAACAGGCTGTCATGAGAAGCATGGACAACAAAAAATTGAAACCAAAGTAAAGATAAGTATTTTATACCTGAAAAAAATCAAGATAAGTTTTAGATTAAGTTTTGGCACTGTTCCTGTTGTATCCAAACCAGTTTTCTTATCTTGAATACAAGGAATATGAATAGGATACATTAAAAAAATCTCTCACTTTGATTCTTCATCTATTTTTTTGACTCAGTCATTAAATGAAAAATTTGAAGTTCTCCTGAAGCCTGGATCCAAAGCCCTCTGAAGTCAGCAAGAATCCCATTGACTTCAGTAGTCTTGGGATTCAGTCCTAAATCCTGCAGAAACAACTGCACTTGAATGGTAACAAAACAGCATGATTTGCATTCTGCTGTCATAAGAACATAAGAACAGCTAAACTGGGTCAGACCAAAGGTCCATCTAGCCCAGTATCCTGTCTTCCACCAGTGGCCAATGCCATGTGCCCCAGAGGGAATGAACAGAATAGGTAATCATCAAGCGATCCATCCCCTGCCACTCAACTTCTGGCAAAGAGGCTAGGGACACCATTCCTGCCCATCCTGACTCATAGCCATTGATGGACCTACACTCCATGAACTTGTCTAATTTTAGTGTCTGATTTTCTTTTGATTTTTAGAAAAATCTATTACAATTAAATAAGCAAGTAAATTAATTTGATAACATAAATCTATATGTCATAGGGCTTCATGAGAATTAATCTGACTTTTCCCTTTTCTTCTAGTTTGATCACTTAATTAGTAACATTGCTTTTGTCCACATTAATTAACTACATCTTCATCAGATGCATGAACATCTCATTTCTGTATGCCATTATACTTCCTTCACTTTACAACATAAAAAAAAACAGGCTTCAAATATTGAATGGATAAGTATAATATATTGCATATCAGTAAGTAACATAGATCATTGCCTTCATTGAATACAAAACCATCCTACATTAATGAATCATTTTGAATGAAAATTAACATGTGCCAAAGTCAAGAAATTCAAAATTGTGATTCTTAGTTCCAAAGTAGACCATAAATCTGCCACTGTAAACATGTTGCATGTAATATTTGTGTTATTATATGTGGTGTTAACTTTAATCCCATTATGTATATACACATACACCCCAGATCTTCAGTTGGTGTAAATCAGTGTAACTCCATTAAAGTTAGTGGAGCTCCTGGGATCAACACCTGCAGAGGATCTGATCTATATGATGGAATTACAGTTGCAGTGAGAACAACAACAACAATGAAATTCCAAACATTTTTCCTCTGTGAAATCTCAATCATAATGTCAAAAATGGGATTTGCTTTTAATCATATTCTTGGCTTTGTTTTATTTATTTTTAAATTAATAAAATTAAAACAATAAATCTCACATGTGATTTAATGACCTAAATCACTAAATCTAATGATCATTTCAATGTTCTATGTCCCATATTCAAAAATGGCTTTTGTGCCTTGGAGTATGTGTCCCTGAAAGTGCTTTTGAATATTTTACACCTCCACCCCCCATTTTACATGTTGGAAGTGTGCAAACCAGAGTAGACCCAACCATATTGGATTTTAATTTGAAAACACTAGGATCTAGCAAAAATTACCAGCAGATAGTCCATTCCAGTGACATAATACATATAAGAATCTCAGCCCCAGAATTCATGAAATTTCAAACATAAAAAGACAGAAGAAAGCAGAGCATATCTTTAAATCCTTTGACTTTACTGAAAACAATTGCAAATATGACTATATGCGATGCATACTTTATACCTCTGAGAAATGTGGTATATGAAAGCATTAAATGATATTATGATAAACACCTCTGTTTTGTAGAAACAAGTTCTGTGACCAGTCCATACCTGGTACAGGAATGTGACATGGTGTCAGCAATAAACTCAGAACAGGAACAGAAAGAAAACAGTAGCAATGGTTACAGACAGAAGGAACAAAGCAAGAAAGTTTCCAGACAGAAAGAATAACAACAAGGATTGCAGGATCTCATCAACATACAACTCTTCAATGTCCCAAAGAATTTCACCTTGGACAGACCTCCACAATGGACAGATTGGAAGCTGTATTTTGCAAGATTTCATACTCCACAAAGCAACTGGAGATATACAAGTTTCTTCTTTATGGTATGAGAAAACAACCAGAGCATATCTTTAAATCCTTTGACTTTATTGAAGATAGTCCCAAAGATGACTATGAAAGGATTCTGGCTATGCTTTAAGCATTCTTTATACCAAAGATAAATGTGGTTTATGAAAAAACATTAAAGGATCTTATGATGAACGCATCTGGTCTGTATAAGCAAGCTCTGTGACCAGTCTATATTTCGTGCAGAAGTACATGACAGTAACCACACTGCAGCCTGGCAGAATGGTCACCAGACCTATTGGGCTTCTCTGTATAGCGATAAGTGAATTAATTCAGGTTATTAAAAAGCAATTGTTTTAAGAATCCTTCCTTTCAAAACATTTCTTACTTCTAGAACTCAATTTGTATGGAATATTTTTTTAGAAAAATATTAGGAAAGTGGTTCCTTGTTCATTTATTGGCTTATAATTTGCACAGACCTTTGTATTTTCAAATTCTACCTTAGACTGGAACATGAGTGCTAAAATACACTAAGAAAGATTGTTCTTGTGGTATTCAAAGCCTGGCCCATCCCTATGTCAAAAGTGTCACAGTCCTTGCAGGATTTCTATTCCAAAGTTAGCCAGATTTCAGAGTTTGAAATAAGCGTCTGAATGTTAGGGTTCTCAAATTAATCTGTACTCTGAGCTATTTGAGATTTGCCTATCACTGTACTGACAACATACATACAGTAGGAGAAGAATTCAAGGGGACTTTGTAGGATAACTAAGTTCCTGAGTCTTGTGGGGATATCTAGATACAGTCTTAATTATAAATGCATGTGTCTAAATAGCCACACCTACTAGGCACTTAAATTGACAAGGAAATTATGTGTATGCAATTTTCAGCCAATTAATTTTAAAATTTGGCAGATTGTGAATAGAGAACTTTGGGATCCATACTGCTGGGAGCTTAGTGCTCCTACAAGGTACTGAGTAAGCTTAACCTCCATTGAAGTCAGTAGAAGCTGAGGAGGATCAGAATTCCCAAGAAAGCTCAGCAATTTGTAAGATCAGGCCCTAATTACTGTCCACATTTGGGGAGGGATTGTGGCACTATGCCTCAAACTTCTGTTTGGGGCAATGAGGAATTGCCATACCACTTCAGGAGTTTTCACTGGCAAGTACTAGAGAATTCTTGCACTTGAAGTCAATGGAGTTACATTGGTGTAACAACCATAAAAACAGGATCAGAATAAGGCCCCATGTTGCTACTTTTGCAGAAGGTGCTCAAAACTTCAGTGTGTGATAGAAAAGTGCAATTCCACACTTCTGTCTGAAAATATTTGAACTGTTATTGATATAAAAAGTTAAGATTACTAGAACTGAGAAAGAGAGAAAAAAATCCTCCTATTTTTTTTCTTCAGATTATTGCTTTGGGCTTAGGGGATAGTCAGATTCATGGTTTCTCTAACATAATCAGCCAATACATTAGATTTACCTGTAATTTTGATGACTACTTTACTCAGTGAAAGGGAAGAAAAAATGAAAAATAGGAAAATGTGACTGTAAAACCACAAAAATGGGTCAAGGGCCTCAGGTATAGCATCCTGAAAGTATTTTAAACTTGAACAGTTTTCAAGTTGACGGGGTCCCTTTAAGATATTGCTAAGAGAAAAGACAGTGTTAACTGATCTGTAACACCAGAAATAGTGGCATCATTAGACTGTTCATCACAGACTAATTTCCAAAGCCCAATTACTCTTTCATTCTCCTCTTCAGTTGCTTTGAAACCAATGGAAGCAAATCAAATTATTCCATTTCAGTGTTCACTAATATAAAAAATTAGTTTATCCTTGAAACCCAGGAAAGCTGTTATTGCTTACAAAGTCAAACCTCTCATACTTGTGGGCTCATATCTTCTGGGAAACAGGCACAGTTTCATTTCTCAGCAGACAGCTGAAATTGCCCTGGATATTGCTAAACACTGGCTTTTATTAAACCTATTGTTGCTATTATGGCTTTTGATGCTACGTATTTGTTGAACAGCTTGAAACTACCAAATGATACAATTTACTCCCTCCATTTTTTATTGTTCTTATATGTCATGTAAGCAATGTTGTGTCTGAACTTCCATTATAAGCCCCTTTGTTCCTGAGGAGTTATTTATAGCTTGACCATAATAACTCAGTCTGGGCTGAAGCATGGTATACAAAACCTTAGCTTAGGGTAATGTTTTTTTTAACAAAAGTATAACAATAAAAAATCATGAAAATCCTGTTTAAAACAACAAACTCCTAACATTTGCAGCACAACCACTGTGCAAATGACTTCACTTGTCACAATATTGAACTTCTCAATCCTTATTTGAAAGATAGAGATGAAAGTTGTAGAACACAGACCTGTTTGCATTTTTGTCTTCACTGAGCTTACCTCTGCCCTGATCTGTGGGAAAGGGTCAGCAGGACTGTGAGGGCTCCTCAGCTTAGGAATTTGCTCCCCACTTTTTGTTCCCAATAATCTGAATGTACTGACACTGAAAAGCCCATGTATTTGGTCTGTCACATATTTTGGTTTATGAGGAAGGAAGCTTTGGATGAGGATATGGAATTGTATTTAGGGGATTAGGGTTTTGATGTGTGAGCTCTTTGGGACAAGGCCTGTCTTTTTCTTTCATGTCTGTACAGTGCAGGGTGACCAGGTGTCTGGTTTTCAACCAAAACACCCAGTCGAAAAGGGATCCTGGTGGCTCTGGTCAGCACTGCTGACCAGGCTGTTGACTGTCCAGTTAACAGTGCCAGGATATGGGGCTGGCAGGCTTCCTGCTAGCTGCGTGGCTCATGGCTCCCAGGAAGCAGCCAGCATGTCCCTTTTCTGGCTCCTACACGTAGGGGCAGTCAGAGGGCGCCGCACGGTGCCCCCATCCTAAGCACAGTCCCTGCAGTTCCCATTGTCCAGGAACCACAGCCAATGGGAGCTGTGGGGGCGCCGTCTGCAGATGGGGCACCATGCAGAGCTGCCTGGACACACCTTCACATAGGAGCCAGAGGGGAGACTTGCCACTGCTTCTGAGAGCTGTTTGAGGTAAGTACCACCCAGAGTCTGCACCCCTGACTGCTTCCTGAGCCCCAACTCCTGCTCCAGCCCCAGCTGTGATCCTCCTCCCACCCTTCAAACTCCTCAATCCCAGCCTGGAGCACCCTCCTGCGTTCCAAACCCTTCCTCCCCAGCCCCACCTCAGAGCCCTTACCCTCAGCCAGAGCCTTCATTTTCCCCCCCCATGCCCCCAACCCCCTGCCCCAGCCCTGATCCCTCTCCTACCCTCCAAACAACTCGGTCCCAGCCTGGAGCACCCTCCTATACCCCAAACACGTCATCTCCAGCCCCATACTGGAGTCTGCACATCCAACCAGAGCCTCACACTCCCCCGCCCCATGCATCCTAACCTTCTGCCCAGAGCCTCCTCTCGAACTTCAAACCCCTCAGCCCTACCCAGAACCCTCTCCAGCACCCCAAGCCCCTCATTCATGGCCTCCCCAGATCCTGCATCCCCAGACAGAGCCCTCACCTCTTCTCATATCCGAACCCAGCCTGGAGCCCCCTCCCACGCTCTAAACTTCTCATATATGGCCGCAACCCCAGCCGGAACCCTCACTCCCTCCCACACCTCAGCCCCTTGAGCCAGCCTGGTGAAAATGAGTGAGGGAGGAAGGGTGGGAAAAGTGAGAAATAGAGGGAAGGGGACAGAGTGAGCGGGGGCAGGGCCTCGGAAAAGGGGGCAGGGAGGGGGAGGAGGGCCCTCGGAGGAGAGACATGGCAGGAGGATGGGGTAAGGGTGTTCGGTTTTGTGCAATTTGGCAACCCTAGTACAGTGCCTAGCACCCGGGGCCCCAATCTCCAGCTGGAGTTTTTCAGATTGATCTCAATACAAATAATTCAATGCACGGCAGCTGGGGTGAGGATATCTCTCAACTTTGCAGAGATTTTGCATTTTCATTGGGTTTTGTTTCTCGTGACTGGCCAAGAGAGCCTCCAGTGTGGGATCAGCCTCTTTCAATGTGTCATATGCTGGAAGTGAAATAAAGAAGCTAATAACCATGGAGTCTGAGAAGAGTAAAAGTAAAGAGCTGAAAATTATGCAGGAGCAGAGCTGCAAATACATTGTAAATTAGTTCCAGTGAATCTGGAATAGAAAGACACAGTAAATGTAGGGAGAAAGAAAAGTGAGAATTAATGTAAGTTGTAGCTAAAGTAAACTGAGGTGAGATTCGAGTAGAGGATAAGTTATTCATAGCTTGGAAGGACAGAGATAGATGAGGTTGACAAATGAAAGATACCCATAACATCAAGAAGTGTGGGAACTGACAATGATGAGTCCAAGTCTGAGGTGAGTGACTGGCTCGGGGAGTAGGTGAATACATACAGGATCAAGAAGGTCAAACATTTTAGGATGTGAATTTTTTATGCGTGTACATCACCCATCAGAACCCAATGCACTGAAGCTGCCCTGAAAAAGTAAACCTGTAATTTACTACTGAGCAAATACTATACATTTTAAAAACATTAATGTCCTTGTTACACCGTACTCTGTAATGGGTGGGAAGGACTAAAGCACAAAGAAGACAGAGTTTTAGATTTTATTTGTGACTGATTTTTGGTACTAAACAACTTAAAGTTATGTAAACTGGAGAAAGTGGAAATGCAAATATAATAATAATAATAATTAATAATATCCCAAATCAAATAACGTACAAAAATGTACAGAGACCCTGGCAGCACAAATTAAGGAACCTAACTAGGTTTTAGATTTCAGTGGGGAGGAAAATGTCGGGAAGGTTTTGTGACATAAATTAGATGCTGCAGCTTCTAAGACCTTGTTGTAAATTCATGCACAGTGCCAAGTTTTTATATTGTTTCCCTATGCTTGGGAAAAACTCCCATGGAAATCAGGATTGAGCTGCAGAATAAAGCTTTAACTTTTGACTATTGAAACCATCTCAGGACAGAACTCCCTGGCTCTGGCTATAGTTAACAACTGTCACCAAGCATCTAAGTTGTGGTTAAGGTTTTGGTCTTCAAGCAGGCTAAAATATGCATCCTTAAAAAAAAAAAAGGGAAAAGTAGTATTAGATCAGCATTCATAAAAGACTGTCACAAGCAAGAGTCTCAGAAAGACTGTATTTTGCCCTTAAGCTTCAGGAGTTTGGGGGAGTTCATTTTAAACGCAAAAGAAAATAATATTGATGCTATGGCTGGTCAATTTTTTTTAATGAAATTATTTTTGATAGAAAATTCAGCTTTGAATTAAATGATTATTTTTTTTCAGAAAAAGGGTCTGCTTTCCAGGGAAAGTTTAGATAGTCCACCAAACAAATAAAAATTGGAATATTTCAGCCCCAAACCAAATAACTTCTATTCTAAACGCCACTATGTGGCTCATTGGAGTTGTAGTTCTGGTGCCTTAAGCTCCCAGTATCCCCCATGCTCCACAGCCAAGGATTCCTAACATTCACCTTACCTCCTCCAATTTCAGTTAAATTAGAACCAGCCAACATTTTTTTTTTTTTTTGAAATTTTGAAAATTGTATTTCTCAAAGAGAAAAGGGAGGAAATGGAAGCTGGCATCTTATACTCATTTCTCATTCCCTTTGTGTTGCTGGATGTGATAACAAAGTGCAGGAAAACAGTGAATTGGGACAAAGATCCTTCTCTTCCTGTCCCAAACTGTGTGTAGTGTTGCTAAATGTAAAATGATATGCTGCAGATCCCCCTTCATGTATATGCAATTCAGCCATGGATAGCATAGTTTGTAAAGCACTTTGGGCTCCTTTGGTGTGAAATGTGTTCACTATCACTCTGAGATGTTCATACTGATAACACCTAAGAAGGAAATCCTAAAGCAATACTCTGTTCATTTCTAAAGTTCACATAGAGCCATTACCTCGAAAATCATCAAGCAAGGAGAAAGATGTACAATGGGATTAATGAATTAAGAGTAGTCTCTGCAAGTGCAGTATTATTTTTATGAATATTAACTAGTCAAATATCTTCTGGGATTGTGTAAGTTATTTTTTATGTGCTCTTCACATACATATAGGCACAGAAGTGCTCATTTGTCTTTTCCTTTTTGCAATATAAGCCAAGATAAGCCTACCTACTACAGGTTACAGCAACAACCTGAGGTAGTATAAAGCCGCTTTGTCACTGCAGACTTTTCAGTCCAAGTGGTCCATGACAGTAGATAGAAGGTTCAAATACCTTCACTTGTGGTGCAGTTGCTCTTGTTGTTCGGAAATTATAGAACTAAACATTACACCCCTAACAACTGGGCTGGGATTCTGAGTCCAGAACTTAGTAATGAAAACTCTGAGCATATTCTGAACTCTCTTCTCACCGTGAAAAAGTTTCAATCCCTCCAGGGCCATCTGTGTCAAGTCTGGTAAGTTACAATTATTCAGGATCTAAACAATGGAATTATTACATATTGGCCTTTTATTTCTTTTTTGTCTTGGAGGTGGGGGTCTCCTTTCTAATGTAAGTCTTATGAAACTGGAAGCAGAGAGTCCAAAACTTTCGGGGGCAATTTGTTTTTCTTTCAGTTTCTGATCAAATTAAGGAGATTGTTAATTGCACAGCTGTGGAAACAATGGCAAATACAGTTGTCACCCAGATACTAATGTATTTGCTTTCTTTTTTCCCCTGTCTTCCACCATCCTGAGATTATTTTGGTCTCCAGCTCTGCACCCTAGGCTTCTTCCATAGCCTCCTTGCATGTCCCTTCTTTTTGACCCCTCCTTTCCTCTAACTCAGGCCCTCTTTGTTGATCCCTCTTCCAGCACTGATCTCCTTTTCCATTCATTTATCTTTACGGTTTTTAGTCTGGGCTCACCATCTCTGCAGATAGGAGCCCCCCTCACCCTAATCCTTCTCCTTTCCTCCCCTCATTGATCCTCCAGTCCTCACCTCAAAATGAACTGTTGGAGCAGCTGTAGGGATGGAGGAGGAGCTTGTCAAGCCACTTCAAACTCCCCAGCTTTTGCTTGGTTGGGAAAGAGCTGAGCAAGGGCAGAGTAAAGCTTAGCAGGACTCTTTTTCCCCCTCCCCCTTTCACAGTCCTGCAGACTAATGGTGGGAGGAGAGATCTGAGACCATGCCCCTCTTCCCCCCTCAACCTCTCTGGAACTATTTGATGCACATGGCAGTCCCCTACAGCAGAGGGAGTGCAGGAACTACTATTGTGAGATGCACTTGCACAAATGTGCAAAGGAGCAGCCAGTAGCTTCTTATGTGCTCCTTTGCCACTTTCCAGGGTCTTCCCACAGTCTGAACATGCCTCAGCTGCAAGTCACTGAAACACGTGTGCTCTGGCAGAGAGAGGCATTCAATTAACCTTGTTTTAGGCTGGGATGCTGGAAAGAATTACCTTAACTCTCATCTCACATAACCCCTAAAATTGCTACTTAAGTACATAATAACATCTCCCAGGAGCTCTGCTTCTCCACGTTGAGTATAAATGGTTCTTTAGAAATATTTTGGCCGCAAACAATCTCAAACTGTTGAAACTGAAGGCTGAAAACATGCCCAGCGTCCATCAAAGGGATCTAAAATGCCTATCTAAAAGAAGCAAAGTTTGGAGGAAACTGCCTTTATGGTGTTTGCTCATTATCAAATCTAGCAGCCCTTTTCAGATACCTGCTGGCTAAAACATAACAGACACTAAAAGGATCACCTTATCCCACAGCCTTTATTCCTCAGCTCTGCTGTATTCTTCCAGAGCGTGATCCTCCAAATACTCACTCCAAAGTATAAATATCCCCATTTCTCAGCTTTCCTTTTGCTGCACGTATAGGAAATATTTTGCACTGCCAATAGGTCTATTTACTTTTATTTTACAAAATGTAATTAAAAGAGAACTGACCAGTTGTACCTCCACTAATATTGGAAAGTGTTCTTGAGTCTTTCAATTACTGCAGACTGCTATTGTGTCCTCCTTTAACAGTCTATGCACATGTAGCTTTTTCAGTCTTTCTTTGAGAGGCACACCCTCCTGACCTGTGACCATTTTTGTGCCTCATATCTCTACCCTTCCTTCAATTATTCAGTGTCTTTCCAGTAATCACATGCCCAGTACTGAGTGCAGTATTCCAGATACAGATGCACCAGAGCCATGTAGTCTCCAGTTCAACAGTTACTTAAGCTCATAAGTAACTTTAAGCACATGTGAAATCCTGTTGTCTCAATGGGACTATTCATAGGCTTAAAGTTATGCGGCTTGCTAACACTGATTTGAAGCGAGGAAGAGGTACTGTGAAGCTTTCTGCTCAGTGACATGCTTCTACATATGAAATCCAAATGGCATTTTCTTTTTTTCATGGCAATATTACATTTCAAACGCCTGTCTAATAGTAACCGCTGTCAGCCACCATAATCATCTTTCAGTATTGCTGCTCTCCAGATTATTTTCCTTCCGCTGAATATGTCCAAGTTGCAAATTATTTTCCACCATATTTCTTTCTTGCATTTTCCCAATCTGAATCTCATTTTGTTGTTTTCTACCTGTTTCTAATCTCTCTAGGTTCCTTTGTATTACTGATCTATTTTCACCACTATTCTCAACTATTTCCAATTAATCATCAATTACAAATTTCATTTATTCTGTCTCCTACCTCATTAATAATTTTAAATAAGTTGCTCTTAATGCCGATTTCTGCAACACTCTAGTATAACCTCCCACCAGCTCGCTGCATTGCTGCTTATCATTACTCTTTGCTGACAGCTCTTCAGTGAGCTTAGAGTCTGTATGACAGTACTCATATCCAAGCCAAATTGAAGTTATTTTAAGAAGGAGATTTTTTGAGACGCTGCATCAAGTACTCCACCAAAATCCAAATATATCTACTGCTTTCTTCTCATCATCATTTTGTCTTCCATTTCCTTTTTAGTTCCCTCTCTTTGTGTTCATCTCTCATTTAGTCTCCCTTGTTCTCTAAGTCCCATTTACTGTTCAAAGGGTAATTTCTATAAAATATAGTATACAAGTCAACACATACACAAGCACAGATATATACCTTCATTTGAAACTGTTTGTTTCTCTGTCTTTAAATGAATCTTTAAATTTTTTCAAGTTTCATAAATGTTAAAACATTGGAAATTTCTATCTTGGAGGCTTTAGTGCCCCCTAGTGTACTACAATTAAAACTTTCTCTTTTCAAAATCCACTACTCCTAAATACAAGCTAAACCACCAAAAATGTCTGTTCTGTGAGCTGAACAAATGTCCAGGTGGAACCAGGGCACACATACCCAAACCAACACATACAGTGCAAACTTACTTGGCAACATCACAAATTTGATTTCTGGCCATCAGGGCAGCCATGACAAATTTACCCTCAATACACAATGCATAGAGATTGATGGTCTGGGTGGGAGAAGTAGATGGGTGTCTGACAGAACCATACAACTGGCTTTCTGTGTCCCTGTTGGCAGCCCAGTTCCTGGGAGGCAAGTTCTGCACTATCATAAAAATCGCAAGAACTTTATTTTAGAATATGTTTTGAAGGGATAAGAGGCAGGAGAAAAATCAGATCAATGTGGGTGAGAAGTCAGAAGATAATATGGGAGGAAAGAAAGAAAATGAATGGGAAAAGGGGGAAGGAAACATGGAAAAGGCAGCATGACACTAAGCAACCTTGTTTTCACACCTGACACACTATTATAACAATCTTTGCAAAAATATGTCTTGTGAGGTATCAATTGGAAACTAAGAACTCACTGATCATTAATAATCTTGTGTGATGTATGCACATGATGGGTATTAAGAGTTATGGGCATATGCTGGAATCATAACTACAATATGTCCAAGCCAGACACATTAGGGGGAGTTGGTAAACAGGCCTGCTCAGTCAAAGAAATGTGTGTTTGATTCTCTGATCAACCCAATTTCCAGGCATAGACAATGAAGGTCCATTTTTACATATTAGGTAAACAAAGCTATTAAGCTAACGGGGTGGAGCGGGGAGGAAGAAAGCACGTGGAGCTTCATTTACTATTGGACTCCCATGTTCTCTTCCTTAGAACTTAAATAAACTTTACTTTAAGGGGTAATCTTCTGAAAAATCCACTTCAAAGGTTGACTGGTCTATAAAGACAGGGGAGCTGAACCTCAAATGACAAGAAATTGAATCATATGGCTGTATAAAATATTGCTGTCTGTAGGCTGAGGTCTCTTCAGAAAGCTAATGGTACACGGGTGATTAATATTATTGTGAAGTGCATGTACTCATATTATGTAAGCAATTATGGATACACAATTATATTAGGCTGTACAGTCTGCCCAGACAATGAGGGGGGCAGCCATTTACCTGTCTCCTATGTAAATTAATCATTATGTAATCACATAATTAATTAATTATTAATTACATTAATTATGTAATCACAACAATGAAAGACCCATTTACAGGGGTTGGGAAGCCCACAGGAAGGGGAGAACATCAGGAAGTTAGCTTCCTGGTGGTCACAGACTTTCTGCCTCCTGAAGCAAGATCATTGGACTTTGGGAGATATATGCCAGAATATAGGCCAGAATTGTTGGTGTCCATCACTCGACAGATACAAAAGACCAGAGCTGAGAAAGATGGGCCCTTCATCCAAGGCGGGTGTGAGAGGGTCGAAGTGTCTGTAGCTGAATATAGGTGAGAAAGCTGCTTAGGCAAAGATCTTTCACTTAAGAAAACAAGGGAAGCCAGCACCTTGTACTTTCAGGGAAGGTCCTGACTGACAGAAAGTTATCCATGATTGGGATGAGGAATGACTGGTGAGAGAAACCATCTTGAACAAAGCTTGTATTTTATTAGATTACGTTTTAGACTTTTAGGTGTGTTTTTACCTTTATTTGCTTGTAACCCTTTCTAACTTTATTCCTTTTACTTAGTGTCACTTAACCTATGTCCTTTTGGTAATAAATATATTTTACTACAAACCAGCTTAGTGTGGTATTTGCAGGGAAGGGTATGTTCACCCCAATTACATTAATAAGGTGTGATGTGGCTGTGTGTTTTTAAAGGAACAAACAGAGCTTATTATTTCTCGGAACTATACAGGAGAAGCCTGAACATTTCAGAGCACATGGGTTTGTATATATCCAGGACTAGGAGTGTGTTGGTGTCACCCTGCAAGTAGCAACCAAAACTGGTCGAAGCCAGAGTGGGGCTTGGGGTTGGGGGTCAAAGCTGCTGAATTAGTGCAGTCTAGCACACCAACAGTCAGAGTGTGACTAAGTTGGTTGTGAGCAGCCCAAGATAGGGACTGCAACAGCAAAACATTGTAAGGCACCTAAGTTTACAGGGCAGGTGTTGACACAACATCTCACTGGTCTGGATAGCACCCCAAAACATGGCAGAAAACGACACTGTTAGGGGGAAAAGGACAAAGTGCTGGGACAGAAGGAAAGAAAGAGAAATGAGACCTGACAACTATCATGACTAAGTTCCATTTAAACCTTGTGAGACAGGTTCCAATTTCCAGAACTAGACACTATTCTGTCCGCACACCATCTAAAACCTGTTTCCCCTCTGTAAACTCCTCTTTTTCCTCCCGTCATACTCCTTAGAAGGACTATCATCCCCGATGCCATATGCACAGTGGGAGGATAGGCTAATTATCATGGAAGAATCTAGCAGCGGTGTCCAATAGAAATTTGATGCTAGCCACACTGCTAGCCACACTTGTGGTTTTGAATTTTTCTTATTAGCCACATTTTTAAAAAGCTGCATATATTAGCCACAATTCAATACTCTACTAGCCACGTGTGGCTAGTGGCGAATGTATTGGACATCACTGCATAGGATAGAAGGATAGTGACCTGATCAGACAGCTATCAGGAAAGTACTGTGAGGGAGAGAAGTATACTGCTGAGACTCTTGTAGACTTCTCACAAGAGGAAGAATGCAAAGAAATGGAATAGCTCTTATGGAAAAGTCATATAGGATTCAACAGAAAATGAATAGGGTTTGGTAAAAATACTTTTAAAACTCTCTAGATATGAATAGTAATTTTTTCTTTATGTATTCTACAAGAGGGTTTAATAATTGTGGGTATCTCAGGAAGAGAAAGAACAAAACTATCATCAGAATTTCCATATTTTTGGCATTTAGCTGAATTTGTGACTTTTGCTGAATACAGTTGTAGTTTGTAAAGCCAAATTATATGTTGTATTGTATTCTCTGCATATCTGTTTGACTTAAGGTTCATTCTGTTGCTCATCAATATTTTATTTGAGCCTTACATTCAATATAAGATTTTACCTTCAAAACAAAATCTAATAGACTTAATGGAATCTCTGTCACTTCTCCCTTTTTCATAATAAAAAACTCTGCTTGGGGTAGAGGTTTTGGTGTTTTAGATTTTATTATTTTTTTCTTTTTACAATTTGATTTATTTCAGGGTTGTTTTGCTGGGTTTTTTTTGTTTTGAGGTTTTTGCATAGAAGGTTTTTGCCAAACCTGATATTAATTTTCTAAGTGTATTCCCAAACACTCCCTTGATCTTCTCAGTTCTTTTGTTCAGCCAAATGGTCTTTGCAGAATGAAAAAATTTTCATCATGACAAAAATGTGTTATGATGTTTAGAATAAGTTGAAATGGCTTTCAGCCTAGAAGTTTGATTTATATTATAGTTACAGTAACCAGTATACAGCTTACATATAGCTTGTAAACCTTTTAAGCATTGATTTTTCTAATGAATTATACAATTCAAAAGCATAAACAATTTTAACGCAGTGCCTTAGCTGGTGTAAATCAGTGTAGTCCATTGATTTTGACTGTTCTATCTCAGTTCACTCCAGCAGAGGACCTTGCCTTGTCTGCAGTGTCCCCTAGTGTGCAGTAATTATTTCAAGTTGAGTTTTATTGACTAGATAGCTAGACTATCTATCTAAAATAAGACATAATTTGTGTCCTATATTTATCTGGGGCTCATTTTGTAATGCTGGATGGTGCTGAAGTGAAGAATTATGATAAGGGCTCCACTGTAAAGGCAATCAGAAAACAGAAAATAAAATTGTTGCTATTGTACAGTGTGTTGCCTGCATAGAATACAAATCTTCAGTTGTGGTAAGTTGTCATAGTTTCATTACAGTCAATGAAGGCAATTTACCTAGCTAAGGATCTTCCCCCACATCTGTAAGAAATGAATGGAAACTTTAGTTTCTAAATAACTGTATTAGTCCTAGATTTTCAAGTCAATGCACTGACACTCACTCAGCTTCATATCAGCAGTAAACATAGTTGTATATAGCAATAACTAGAGTTGTGTGTAATTGTACGTATATCATCAGCAACTTAAATATACACACGTAATCATTCTTCAAGCCTATTGCCAAAATTCACGCTAAAGAGCTCTCCTGACCTTATAACATCCAATATGTGGTAGAGAGAAAATGTTTCCATCTTGTTTTTCTGTATTTTTTAAATAAGTTTTATTTTCAGTTCTTCATTGTTAATGCTTATTTGTGGCATGCAACTTAACTCAATTAAGTTTCCCTGAGTACCATCTGATGGATAGAGTTGCTGTTTTTGCAAAAGTTTGTGCCAGAAAAAAACATCTGGTTTTAAATGACAGTGAATTAGGCCAACTCTCTGATCTGAATCTTTGGAAGCTAGAACATACAGCATGCTAACTCTTTCCTTTTATGTACGTAGTGCCACAGAAATCTCGGTTTATTATTTGCCTTAGGAAAGCTATCAAAGTGTAAACAGAAAGTGTAAAATGAAAAAACCATCCAAATATCAAAAAAAGCTCTTAATAACACAGTGGTGACATGCATCATTTATAGTGTTACCATAAAATACAGCACAGTATATTGAAGAAACAACATGGTAACCATGTGGTAACTCTAGTGGAAACAATGATAACTATGCAGTAATTTAAGTAACCACTGCTGCATTTACATTCTGGTAAAGTGGTAAAATGCTTGAGTCCCTCATGCATCTCTAAACAAGGAAGCTGCCTGTCATAGCAGCTACTTTAAAGGGAAAAGACTATTTTTTCTATAATTTATAAGATATCCTTTAAGTCAAGTGCTGTGTATAAAAATAAATGCATTCTGTACGGTGTGATAAAGAGATTATGGGGATGGTCTATAAGGGTATTCTCACTTTTCCCCCTCTTGTGAATCCATATTCAGCTGCTCACAAATGGGACTCAGAAGAAACTCCACAATCATTTTGCACTAGTTCCTGAGGTGCTGTAGGAATCAATATAATCAGAGCATTCTTACCTTATGAGGAAGAGCACTTAAAGAAATTGCCTTCAGTGGAAAATTGCAGCGCGGGAATGCAGTCCATTCATAGCCTCCATGCATAACTCCCGGGAACCCAATTTTGGGGGTCAGAATCCTTAGACTGAGAACAACTGCACTGAAAGATGCATGATAAACATGAAAAAGAAAAGGAGACCCTATTTTGGAAACCAACTGCTAAAAAATACACTGTGGTGTTAGAATGATCCTCTTTTAATTCTGCAGCCTTTTCTTGCCTTGTTGAGGGCTGGCTGGGAATTATGGAATTCTAATATTTTCGCAGTTTCTGTTCTAAGCCATAAATATTAGTATAAAAGCCTTCCTTTTGCTAATGTTCAGTTAACAGTTCTGGTATTTTCTGCAAAATAGAAATTAAAACAAAGAAAAAATCCAAATATTTTAGGACCTCAAAATCTTCATTTGAGTTTGACTCTGAAAAAGTACAAACATACAGATGCAAGTTTTATTGGTTCTGCAACTGTGGTATTTATATGTTCTTGGTCATATATGTTAGTTTGTGAAACTTGATTAAGTACATTATTTTGAAAAAGATCAAGGAACATGTTAGAACAACTTTTACATGGTATTCTCTTTCAGAAAGGAAACTTTCCAATGCTAAATGAACATTATAAGGCACTGGAGGTTTGCTCCAAAAAGCTGCCAAGTATAAAAATGGAACCTAATCTTAAGAAAAGGTAAATGAGAATTTCCTAACTTTATAAATAGTGTGCAGTATTGCTAGGAAATTGAAAAAAAAAAAAGATTTCAAGACAACAATAATAGAGCCATCATTATAAAATCTTCATTTGTTAAGTTAAAATTTGCCAAGGAATAAATCAAATAACCCTATCAAGAGATGAGAGAGCTAGCATCCCAAAATCATTTATAAATGTCTGCCAACATAGCCTTATAGACAATCTAGTTTCTGTTTCTAACATTTCATGTATATGCTTTTTTTCCACAGCATGGTATTACATTTTTAAAGCAAACCATTTTAATTTGGGAGACTGTGTACAGAGCTGCTGGGCTATAAAAAAAAGAACAGTTCAGAATCTCAATTCAAATCTCTTTCTTCCACAGGCAGAAAGGCCAAATATTTAGATTGCCGTCCTTAATTTTAGATTCTCTGATCAAGCTCCATGTCACAGAACAGCTCTCTGCGTGTGATAGAAGTGGTGGGTCTCGTGCCATTCTGATTTCCACTTGAGTAAACTGAAGTCAGTGGAATTATAAGAATGTAAAACCTAAGTGAGATCAGAGTCAGGTTTCTTCTGGACTCTGGGACTGTAAAGATCAGGTCTAAACAGATTTGTTTAACTTTCTCTCTTCAAATATGGGAAAAATGAGAGAGTGGACAAAGCTACATTTAAGCCACTCCCACAATATTGTCCAGTGATATAAACTGGAAGGGAAGCAATGCCAGCAGCTAGAGGAGGTTCAGGATGGCATATTGTGCTAGGACATAAAATCAGCCCACTATAATAGACCTGTGTAAACACTTCTAAAGTATTTTCCAGATATTTGTTCAGATTCTTTACTTTGGCCATGTCTGCCCATTACACCCACTTTTTTGGAAACATTGGAGTAATCACTTTTCACTGGCCAGAAATTTCACAGAAAGCACGGGTTAGAGGTGTGTGAGCATTCACAGAAACATGCATGTTCTAGTGCTTGAAGGGTTGTGAGCTCATTCAGTCCAGAATTAGGGATGATAATACGGCTCTCATCTGATTCATCCCAGAATCTGAATATCAGATATTCTCTGCAGGCTGTTCAAGACCAGGGATGGAGGCACATGGCACCCCATGTTGGCAAGCAGGAGAGAGCTGACTGGCTGTGCAAGAGAGAATACAGCACACCTTCATAATGGGTGCAGTGTGAGCAGAAAGGGTCCCCACACAGCCTTTGGTTGTAGCAGCTCTGTACTGCTGCTTATGAGGGGCTCTGTCTAAATGGTACAGAAATCCTCTGAGTCTGAAAAGATCAAAGTTGCACTTTTTAAAAATACGATTCTATTCAACAGTAGTCCAACATTATGGTCCTGGTGCTAAAACTACTTATAATGTAATTTGAATGTATTGCATATCCGTAATCTCTCAGCTCTATAATTTTGTGGCAGGTCTGTATCATACTTATGTGTCATAAATACACTTGAAAGAAAGTAGTATTTTCTAAGATGAATGTGGAAACAGAAACTGCCAAACCAAACTCATTTTTCTCTCTTATTGTATTCGGATTTATCTCTCATTCTATGGAATTAAACTTTGCCATGTGTGCTTTTTACTCTCTTTCTGTATTTATCGAAACAATGTAAATATAGGTTTTTGATATGCAATTTGTTTACATTATAACACAGTTACTTTTCAGTTTATGGTATGGTTCAGTTGATGCTTGTGTATTGCCATTAAAACCAATGGCAGAATCCTCAGGAGACATAAGGCAGCTTTGTTTGCGATATGCTACCTACTGCCTTCACCTTGGCATAAAAATGAAATCAAGAAAAGGAAAAGGAAGGTTGAACAGTTGCCAGCTTATTAAGAGTTCATCAGTCCTTTCAGGAGGGACCTTTTATTAACCCTTTCCTTCAGTGGTTCTTTTTCTTCTCTATGTAACATATTCAACACAAGAGGCCAGATACTGATCTCAGTTGCATTGGTCTAAGACTGTAGTGAGAGTGTTACGTTCAGCGGAGTGATGCCAAATATATAAAAGTGTTAATGAGATCAGAATCTGGTCCAGAGGGCAGGCATTTGGTTTTCCTCTTTGTAGGTGCTATGACTCAAACTACTAACATGGACTGTTGCAGTATCTGCCCTGGGATGTGAAGAGAGCCTTAAATCACAGCAACTTGGCCTTCCCTCTTTAACTGCATTTTAGGAAGTGCTGATGTTGAAATTTTGCATACTAGAGCCCAAGCTAAACTTGAAAGGTCAAACACATCCCTTACTTACACCCATTAAGTCCATTGAAGTAAGAAGGGTATAAATGAGGATAGCATTTTGGCTATGAGGTGCTAGAAATCAGAGTGAGTGGGAGTGAAGAAAACTTCATATTGCTTCATAAATTGTTTGAAAACATCCATTTTCTCCCTATTATTCTTGCATGGAAAAATCTTGAAATTTCTATTTAGCTGCAAATACAGTCAAGGAGAACATATGTAACCAGTAATGAAATGTCAACAGTGGGAATTTTAAAAGAATGTATTTTTAATAAAATATTCATTTATGACTTTAGTAAATTACATACAGACAAATGTCTGAAAAGAAGATCAAAAAGTGAAACCAAAAACAAAAGAACAAATAATATCATTAACACAGCCTAGCATTAACCATGATTTCTGTTGTCCACAGATTCTTTGACATGTGTTTTCTCTTAAATAGAGCTGGGTAAAATTCAGAGGCCCCAGTTCCTCCAGATTCCAATCACTCTTGAGTTCCCCACTTACCTCCTGGCAACCAAAGAATTCTTTACTGAGGAAAGCCATGGGGAACAAGTCTTACAAAGCAACAACAGGATATTCCTGCTAGGGGAGGCCATTTCATCCAAATCTTCCCCAGCAGCCAAAGTAGATGAGGTTCCACTAGAAGTAAGACTTCAGAGGGCAGCCTTTCCTGTAAGTTTTCCCTCCATGTGGTTGCTCATTTACTCTAGAGAAAAAGTCCTTCACCTCATGTTGTATTTTAATGTCTTTCCCTGAAGGGCAAGCGAATGTGCTGGGACCTATTCAATAATGTGTAGGATTCAGCTGGTCTGCAGAGGGATGTTGCTGAGGCTTTTTAAAGGGGTCCCTACAGACCACAAACCTAATAAATTGACACGCCTCTCTAACTTGTTTTGCAGAGACTCAAAGGCTTATTTGATGATTTGATGAACTTCTGGATCAATGGGCTATATAAGGCAATGTATTTCTTCCACATTTCATTTCCAATATTCACCCCTCCTTTAAATGATCACAAGTAACACAGTCACAAACAGTGATCCCATTCCCTATTGCCACAAAATCAGGATCAGGTCCATCTTCCATATATATGATAAGGATATAACACCATCAAAAAAGGTAAGATTTTACTGATGTATAATATTCAGACTCCCTTTATAGTTACCACAAAACATGGAGTATCTTCAACTTTTAACATGATCTACGGTATTGTAATAAAGGGAAACTGCAAAAACTAACAGGAAAAGAATAGAGACAAAAGAGATTGAGGTGTATATAAAAACAAGGAGACAAAAATAAAGGCAATCTGCAATTCAGAGTGCCTTTGTAGTCACAAATGTTTTTAGTAGATTTAGCTGTTGAATGTCTCCAATTTACATTCAAGTTAATGGGGATAGTTACCCTTTACATTTGGAATACTTTCCATAAATTAAGCCCCCACTTTGTAAAACCCCAATGCAGCAAACTGTTTACGCTCACACTTAAATTCATCCCTGTTCAGCAACACACATAAGTACATACTAAACTTTAACTATATGCATAAGTCCCATTGAAGTCAATGATGAAGTCTGAAGTAAAGCATGTTCTTAGTATTTTGTTGACCATGGTTAGACAGGTGAATCGTAGCCTAAAACCACTACCTTCTTTGAATCCTGTAGGATGTCATCCAAACAGTGAAGATTAGCTGGTTCAATATTTAGTTGGAAATATTTATATTATTTTGGAACTCTTGAGGTAGCTGACCACATAACCACAAGGTTACATTATTGTTGCATCCTCCTCCCTCTTAACTCCTCCCAATTTTATTTGTCAAATTCTAAAGTGTCTTGTTATAAATTAGACAGTAAGATGTTTTGGTAGAAAACGTATCTATTCTTGTTTATACAACATCTAGCACAATGGTGTCCTAAGCCTCTAGATCAGGGGTGGGCAAACTTTTTGGCCCGAGGGCCACACTAGGGTTCAAAATTGTGCGGAGGGCCGAGTAGGGAAGGTCCCGTCTCCTATCCGATCCCCATCCACTTCCCGTCCCCAGACTGCCCCCCCTCAGAACCTCTAACCCACCCAACCCCCCTTTCCTTGTCCCCTGATCACTCCCTCCAGAGACCCCCCAAAACTGCCCCCCAGGACCCCATCCCCTGTCTAGGCCCCGTGCTCTCTGTTCCCTGACTTCCCTATCCTGAGACGCCTGCCACCCTAACCACCACCACCCCGGGACCCCACCACATAAGCTCCCCTGCAACTTGCTTACCTGCGGAGCCGGGCATGGGACCCCGCGACTCGCAATGCTCCGCACAGCCCCCGGCAGGGAGCAGAGGGCCCTGCGGCTTGCCGTGGTCAGCCCCACCCCTGGCTTAGGAGTGTGGGAGCATGCAGCCTGCCGCAGTCGTCCCGGCACCCCGGGCCAGGAGCAAGGGGCCCTGCTTGCTGCACTGGGCGCTGCGCTCAGCCCCTCCCCCAGCTCAGCCCCACTATTGGCCTGGCACTCCTGGCTGGGAGGGTGGGGCCTCTGGCCCCACCCTCCCAGCCCAACCTCACAGGCTGGATAAAAATGGCCGGCGGGCCACATGTGGCCCATGGGCCGTAATTTGCCAACCCCTGCTCTAGGTGCTATGATAGTACAAATAATTATGGGACATAGTACCACTGAAGAGGTACTAAGAAACTCACTGGTTTGGTCCCTCTGGTTCCATAAGACCAAAAAAAGCTTTCTATCTTCTGTTCAATGTGTCAATATTAGGCTTGCATGCTAAAGCCATCCTCTTGTACAGACAGTCATATCTGACAAGACAGATTCTCCTTCCATTCCTTCAGCATAGGGAGACATCAATCATTCTGGTGCCCGAGGATAATTCTTTGACAATCATTAACCAAGCCTTAAACCAATTTATCTCTTTTGTTCAAAGTATAGACATGAAATGAGATGTGACAAGACACAACATACATTCAAGATTTCAAGGTGAAGCTCAATTTAAAAAGAAATATGAGTGTAGCTGAAAGATTAGTAAAAGAAAATTCTCCTTCCATGTCCACTGGCAGGTCATTCATCTGTGGATTATAAGTATGTTTGCATTTTCCAATATTCCCGTCTCTCTGAGCATAAGAGCTTTGTCCTGTCTGAGAATGCTGTAAAAAGCTTTGAACTTTCTAGTTCCCCTTTACATTCATGAATTTTCTCAGCAGAAGTTTTAATTTGTTCTCCAATCATAAAAATGTAGGGTGATGTTTTAAAAAATATCTAAGTGAAAACTTGGTCCTTAGGCCACAAAATCAAGGATATTTATGTGCCCAACTATACAGAAATATGGGAAGTAAGCCCTTCTCAGATGCTTTTGAAAGTCACATTGGGCAATCTTTAGGTGCCTAAATACATTTGAAAATCTGGCTGTGCATGTCACTGAAAGTCAATGGGACTCAGGCTCCTAAGGCCCTTAGGTACAGATTCTCAGCTGTGATTGATTTCAATGGGAATTAGGCACCTAAATAAGTTTTGCTGCAGAAGGGCCATGAGAGCCATATATTGCTTTGGGAATGTAGTTAGCTTTATATTTTTTTTAATCCAGGAAAATATTTGATTTAGTGTATTACCCCTTCCTCAGATATAAGAGAAATCCTTGCCTGTTTTTGGCAGCTCATATGCTACAAGAAGTGTATGCTCACTTAGAGTGTATCTTTTCCATTCAACAAGGAATCTGCAGTGCCCTACATTAGGCATCTCATCTACCTGGAAAATAATAAACTCACTCAATGTTGGCAGTGGCTTATTAAAATAGAGACACTTACTGAGAATACAATGAACAAGAAGTCAAATAAAGAGATGCCAGCAAGGGTCTATTGAGTTGCTGCTGTGGGTAATACTAAGGTGATAGTAAATCTGCATCCAGTCACAAGACCACTCCAGCTCCACAATTCCAATAAAAATAAAAAAGTAATGTAAAAGCTCATCCCCTCGAAATCCGTATCGGTTAGTGGAAGAAGAAGCTACTATAGAGTGGTCATTCACTGTTTATTTTTTCCTCACATAATCACTACTGAGAGCATAAAAACAATCAACATAAAAGTATCCATGTTCCATATATCATTATAAGTAAGTTATCACTGTTCATGCTGCATCCTTAAACATTTTGGTAATTAATATTTGCAAGTGAAAAATTCAAGGAATCAAATTCTATCCTCCACTGAAACACAAGAGGAGCAACTCCAGTGAGTGACATGGAGTTACTGTAGTTTTACTCTTGGAAAACTTATTGCTGAAATTGACCAAGTATCTTTAACAAAAAAAAAAAAAATTCATTTAAACTCTTCTGTAAAGAAGAAATGTTATCTGATATGCTAGTGATTCAAAGCATGAAGACTCCCAAAGCTATTCGTATTGTCTCACTTTTACTGTATAACTTCAATGCTGCCAGCACCCCATTCTGATTTGTCACAAACATTTATCCTGAATTAAACCAGGATAAGCAAATGTTTATTAAAATTTTGAATATGAAAAAAGAATGACTAAAAGATGCAATGTTTAAGAGAAAACAATATCACAGATTTCGAGTCCTTGATTAAAACTGAATATTGTAGCAGCTGCACATTTTTGACTATAATTTTTGAAATCCTATTCTTTTTGTACTGAAATGAAATTACTAGTATGAAAATTCTCATATATAGACTGGAAACAAGTCCACAGAACAAGTCCTGCATAAGCAGCAACAAAGCAAACTTTTCCACACCACACCTCACAATTATAGCTAAATTCTAACTTTAAACATACATGGTTCCATTTTCTGGTTTTACTCCATTACCTTTCCCTGAAGAACACTGGTGTTCAAATTTGTTGAGTTTCCTGTTATTTCCATGGATTGTTCCTGAATAAGGGATGACTTTTATAAGTTCTTTAGTGAGGCTTCATAATAATATGGCCTAATTTCTTGAACAAGACAGAGATAAAGACAGATACTATGTTTATTGGTATACTAATGAAGCAATAGTTCAATATAAAATTAAACTGCCCTTCTCAAAATAAGAGAGACAAGTATCTTTTGCGATATGATTGATATCACCAACCCTAAGCATTAAAAAAATCATGAATTAAGCCACAAAATCATGAGATTTAAAAATATAATAAATGTTGGGTTCCTTTCATTTGCTTTTTGGTATTTTAATTTTTAGTTTCTGGTTTTCTTTTGTTTTGAGGTTCTCCCCGACTCCACCCCGTACCTGCAAGACCTGGAAACATAATCATATGGTGCCTGGTGCCAAGAGTTTTAGAAAAACACCAAATATCACAAGACTTGCAATAAAATCATGAGACCTGGCAACAATAATATGATATTTTGGATATTGCTCTTGCTGATTGGAAAATGTTAGCAATCTGTAATGGTCTACGTGAATTATCAATAACCTACTGTATTAAAAGAAGAGTTAAAAATGTCCCTGGTGACATTTCCAGTCCAGCTGGAAGACATAATTACAGGCAAACTGATGAGAATGGAGATTTATGTCCCAATTTGTATATTAAGATGCTATGATAAGTTTTGAAAAGCACAAGAATATCTGGATTCTTCCCTGTACTGAATCTTCTGAGGTCCATCCCTCACTATTGTCAATTCATGTCAGATGTGATGGAAGTTTTTGCAGTGTGGATATCTGCATGATAAGACCACCAGTTCATTCTTTAAAGGAGTAGGAACAGCTTTCAAAGAGTAACTTTCTGTCACTAATGACTTTGACCAGATCTGAACCACTGACCTAAAGAAAAAAGTTTCAATATACCATCTGAGCCATCGTGTTCCCCTGTGTCTTATGCAAGCTTAAGAAATAGGAAAGGGATGTTCCTAAAGCAATCAACCAAAAGAAGTTTGTTTTCCCCCAGTGCTGTATGGTCATTACTGTGGAATTTGACTTTTTCTGGTTACATTATAAATATAACATTCCTTGACAGGTAAAACTGTAAGCATAACTTTGATGTGAGATCAAGGAGTGTACCTAAAATAAAGGTTTGGTAACAATCCATGCTATTCCTTGTGCTTTCAAAATAACAAAAAGCTCTTTTGCCTCTGACATTCAGGAAACTATTTGTGCTTGCCCTGAATGACAATTACATCTTGAAGTGTTCTGGTACTTTACAAAAGCTCCTGCTATACCACAGCACATGGAAATTTAAGGAGGAAAAGACAAGTTATTTCACAAGAGATTAGCCACACAGAAAAAGTCTGCGAAGTGTATGGGTTGCATGTTTTTAATTATCTGAGAGTCTGGGTGTCAACTCATTGTTCCTGGCTTTGCTCAAATGCATTTTATGATGCTTCTTTGTTTTCATTTGATAAGATAGCGGCTTGTTCATTCTTGTGGCTTTGGGACAATTCAAGTGACTATCTCATCTGTATTAATGCATTTGTCATGGAAAGAAATTGTACAAATTAGTTCACTTATTAAACGGGGCTTTCATTCTTTTTTATTAATGTAATACAGATCGTAGCATTTAAGAGGCATATTACAATTAGGCATGACATTAATGCAAAATAAAATCAGGACAGTATTAAGCAATAGACATTTGTCAGGAAATATAAAGTTAGCTGTGTAGGGGGGATACCACCAATGCCCAGAGGTACACTAGAATATTTCATCTTTGAATGTGGAGGATTTTTATTACTTTGTTCCCTTTTGGAAAATATTTTTATTTATATACCTATTTCTTCACATTTATTAGACAAAAAGGATTCCAGAACTATTTACACTTAATGATTTTTGACAAGATTGATATCAATACCTATAAAAAATATATACCAAATTTTGATTCTCAAAATGCCACAGAGTTAAACTATGTTTCACAGCTGAGTTTACGTCAAATCATGACAACGTGGTTTGGGTCTGTTGTGCCCAACCTTATTATGCAGGATGTCTACATAAACCTAAGCACAGCCTTGTCTGGGTCAAACAGATTCTACATATTTTAATAAGATTTAAAATCAGCTATCTAGATTTGTATTTTAAGTTCAGCTTATTTGGAGTATATTTAGATGGATTGTTTCTATGTACATTATTGCCTATTGACACACATGTGTAAACTAAAATGATATAAACATGATGACAAAATGTTAATTAATCAATTAGCATATTTTGTTGAAGCAGGCCACAAGCCTTACGAAATGCTCTAGAGCAGGGGTCTCCCAACCATGGCCCGGGGGCCAGATCTGGCCCACAGCTTTGATATGTCAGGCCCTCCCGCTGAGCAGGCACGCGAAGCAGGCATGTGGAGAAGCCGTCGCTGCCCCTCCACCCCCATGAGATGCTGCCAGCAGCCCCATGTGTGGAGGAGTGAGTGGCCCCGCGGCAGCGGCCGGAAAAGCAAAGGGGGGGAATTTTGCATATATTTGCATATATTGAATTTTTTCACAGTCGCTTTGGCCCACGAAGCCCTCTCAAAAATCTAATATGGCCTTCGTCTCATAAAGTTTGGAGACCCCTGCTCTAGAGGGCTATAGGTTGGGCACCCTTTGTTGGGCTTAATCACAGGTTTAGCTCCCCAGAGGTTATATCAAGGTAATAGTATAACCTGAGGTTTGACTCCAGTGAATCCAAAAGATCTTCACAGCCCTTTATCAATATTGTCATATCACTAATTGAATAACAATAAAATTGTCAAGCCTTTAGTCTAATAGTCTTTAAATGCATCATAAAATCAGAGTTTTTGAACAATCTCTGAAGTTTACCATGTTTATTTTGCTTGTTTGAATAAGAAAATAATGTTATCGTTTAGTTTATGAAAAATGAAGCAGAACCAAAATGGAATCTAATTAAGACTGCGGTTAAATATTTAATTGATTAAAAGCCTTGAAACAAAACAAAGAATATGCCTGCTGCAGAGAGCTGATTAAGTAACAAAGAACTTCACTGAGAATCAAGCTAAGCTAGGCTGGAGAACATTTGAGCAACACATGCACACGCCCTTCTGCTTCCCTTGAGCCATATAAGGAACATCCATAATAAAAGCAGTGAATCTTTTATTGAATATTTATTTTACGTGCAGATTTTAAATATCCATACTTTGCTCTTGGTGTTTTACCTTAAATAAAGTATGCAATACAAAGAATACAATCAACGGAATAGTTTAAAGCAAAATATACAAATTTTATTTTTAATACAAAATACATGGTGTTCTTTCAAAAACAAAAACACCATATCCCAGGGCACTACCCATCTAGGGGTGGAGAGGGCATCCCTGCTTGCCCAGTGTGAGGTTGATACACCTCATCACACAGTTGTTGAGACTTCCAGCTGAGTCAGACAAACACAATCAGGGACTCCAGCCTTCTGGAGCAGTCTGTAGTCCCTCACTTCCTGGCTTAGGTAAACAATAACAGAGGCTTCAGCCCCCTAGACAGAACATATATAGCTAGGGTCTTTAGCAGTAAGGCCCACCTGCCAGTGCTGGGTGGAAGATAGGGGAACTCAGGCCCACCCTACTCCACCAAGTTCTCACCCAGGGCCCTGTGGCAGCAGCAACTTCCCTGTTCAGGATTCAAGTATCTATATACCCTAGGTCACTTCCTAACTTTAAATCCACTTTGGGCCTGTGACCTTTCTTGACAGTGATTTGGTATCCCTGTCGGTCTCCACAGCCAGTGGATTTGTCATAGGGCTCCACACTTCAGCAGTGGAGAGCTGGCCATTCTTCAGCAGGAGCCAGCACATATCTATCCTCCTCAATCAGCCCAGACTAGGTTGGCCATGAGCAACAGGGGCAAGGGGGCATGACTTCCTGGGCCCAAAGTGACTGATCAACCTCTGTTTGCCCAGTGTGGGGTTAATTCACCCCATCACACACACACCCTTACAGTCTGCACAAACTAATTAACTAAACTTCACAGAGCTTTGGGTGAGGCAAGTGAGTATTATTAATTGCACTGTTCTGATGAGGAACAATGGCAGAGAGGTGAAGTGACTTGCTGAAAGTTTCAGAGTGACCATCCAACAGCCAGGAATTCCTGACACTAAAACCTATTCACTCAGTTAAGCAGACATTAATTGTGGGTACACAGTGCTTAATTCGATAAAATTAGAAATGGACCCTATATATTCCCAAGTGCCTGTCCTGAGCTATCCTACCTTGCATCACCTATTGGATCTTACTACATAAACCACATAGTTGGCACTGCTCTGGCCCTCAGTCCTTGTGTAGCTCTGACGTAAAAAGCCTAAATCTAACAACATTCAAGTATGTACAATAGAATCAAAATGTCTGTATTTTGCCAAGAATATCAGTTTTCTCTTTTTTGCTAAGCCACCATTGTGAAATCTCTCTTTATTTATTAGTTTTCCTCTGTGGGGCTTGGATATAACAGAATGTGAACAAATGTGTCATTTCTTTACCCATTTGTACTATGAGCTGTTAGACTGCACTACCGGCCATTACAAAAGCCTGGTCCAAACAGGTGGCTGAACTCTGAGCAGTGTACACAACCTTTAAGCTTTGCTTAGAACAATGTCAATCATTTTCAGGATGCTTTGAGGTTCAGTAACAGAAAGCCAATATATAAAACATGACACTAAATTACAGTATTAAACTAAAATTGTATAATACCCTGTAAACAGCAGCAAAAACAGTTCCAATGTACCACCATTTGCACTCTCCACAAGTGCAAAGGAAAATTTGTGCATTGGAACCCCTGTTGGGGCAACTCCATTAAATAATCCATTTATGAACATAAACAGCTTATTTGAAACATTTGTTTATGCAGTGTGAATGCATTAAAAAGCTAATTTAGCATAATATTGAAATGTAATAAACAGCTTGACCCCTTTCAAGATCAATTATTTTCACAAAATAGTTTTCCAGCTTCAGCATGTTGGCTGAATGTCAGCATTGAAACAAAACAATTGGCACATCATGCATATATCTGTTTTATATTTTGAAGCATTTCATCGCAGCATCGTTGAACTGAATTGATTTAATATTTGTATTTCAGAAAGCTGGATATACATATGAATGCATAAAACTTTCCCCTAAAACAGAACATAAGAACTCAGCCTTTGGAATCTGTAAAATCATATTTGGGAATAAAAGACAGGCTATTGAATAGTTATGTCACTGAGCTCTGTTCTGACATTTCAGATGCACACTTTATTTTGTAGAGGAGGCAAATAAGCCAGGTGCTGTAGACCCATCAACTCCTCCCGCCCCCCAAAAAGGAACACATAACAGTTGCATAGTATAGAAAAAATGGGTCCACTGATGGATCATGATCAATTAACTTTTTTCCCACAGCAGGAAAGGAGGAATAATATTGGTCATTATGCATTTGCTAACTGACTTCAGTCTGTGTATGAGTGGCACACCATCCAATCCACAGACTTGCATTCTTGGTTTTGCCCTTCTTTTATAAAAATTTCTGTCAAGTCCACAGGAATATCAGTGCTAAGATGAAACTTTGTAACAAAAGGAAATTAATCTTTACACAATCTAATATAAACAGAAATGTTTCCATTATGTGTTGGGTTTTGTGGGGTTTTATGGTACTCAGTAAATTCTCTGTCAGTACTGGAAGGTCAAGCGCAGCAGTTTTGTGCTTGTGCATGAAAATCAGAAAGAGAAACTGACCATAAAGAGAGAAGGAAATTGACCAGTTTAATGTAACTGTCCAAACTGAATGAAGTGTACAAAGAAAATGTTACAGTGGAGCTGTGGGCAAATGTAGTTACATTATTTATGAATAATTTGGTGAATTAGAAACAGAGGCTGTTACATTGTGCCCATGTTCTAAGAACCATGATGACATTGATTTCTCTGCTTCTCCTTCTGCCTTGTAGTTCTATCATTCAGTTCCTGGCCCAAAAGAAATTTAATTCAGTGATATAAATTTCAGCAACAGGTTCCGCAATCTCTGATGTAAAGTGTTCATGAACAATTGCCCAACTCTTTATGAATAACCAAATACAGAAGTGGTGGAGTAATATTTTGGGGAAAGTATGTGACCACACCTTTCTCCAAAGACTAACAACAAAACACTGGCTGAAGACTTTGATAGAGGCGATTGAATTATATTTACAAATACATTACCCAATGAGCTGAGAATTTTTTCTGTTTGTGAAACATTGCCAGATTTTTACTGATCTATGCAAATGTCTTTATTTTGGGTAATTATTCAGTGAGTGACTTATGCAAACTGATCTCACAGTAACTATTCATTATTAATTATTCAGTGTTTGTGATTGGCTATTTGAGTCAGGAGGTGGTGGTGTTTTTTCACATTTTACACAATGGAATAATAGATTATAGTAATGAATAGTGATAAATATGCTTGTCTGTGTAGAGATATCTTGCTTGCCAAGGATCTGGGTATTCATTTGAAGAGAAGTCATTCTCCAAACCTTCATAAGGAGGATGCAAACCAAACAGCTGTTTAGCCTTCATGACAATCCATAGGCTTATGTTAATGTATAATTCACGAACTATGAACAGTAAACAAACTATTTTAAAAAATCCATAATGTCTCCATGGACAATTCACAAGAGTCAAATAAACTGCTCCTAAAAATTGTCGTCTTGCTTCTAATAAACAGTATATGTGGCAAAAGACAAACTGTATTTTTTAAATTTACTTTGCACTTCAGTATCTTAAGATATTATTAGAACTACAATTAAAGAATATATGAGGGGTTTTTTTTGGAAGGTTTCCCTTAACGTTTTAATAGGATTTTATTTATCTTGTGTGTGGTTAGTAGTTGGAATGGGCACATAATTAAATATAACCAGACCAAGATAGTTACACACCTTGGTGTGGTTCTGCCCTGTAAAGTGACTTTATGGAAAAGACAAGATGGGATTCCATGTTTGACACCCAGTGATTTCCATATCACATCTGCCCTATCTAAATGTAAAATATGTTAGAAAAAAAACTAATTGCCAGCCTTTCAAACTCCCTCTGAAAGCGAAGCTGGATTTTCTCTGACCCGTACATGTCCAACTATTTGAATGTAGTTAGTGATAGAGCTGATGATGTGCCAGCTGATAGAATTCAGCTCACTCTCTGAGTTGTAATGGTCCTATGCTACAATAAAAAATACAAATAGTAACAATTTACTTTAGTAGACAGGCAGTGTTGCCTAATGAATAAAGTGCTAGACTGGTACTAAGAAAGGCCTGGGTTTCATGCTCAATTGTTCTATATAACCTTGAACTAGTCATTTCACCTATTTGTGCCTTGGTTTCTCCATATGTAAAATGGGAAAGCTTGCCAGTTATGTGAAACATAAGTGGAGCAAAGATTGCCTAAAAACTGGTTCATAAGTTGCTAGAAATATTCTAGTTATATGCATCTGTCTCACTCCAATATTAATATCTCCAGAAATAAATAAGAATAAATCAAAACTATTTTTTTCTTCTAAATTACAATCCAAGTCTTCTGAGAAAGAAGAATCACCCAAATAGTTAATCTTCTAGACATGAAGTGAATTAACAGAAATAACACTATTTGAAGACAGCAGAAGTGTGCGGACATGAACAATTTTCCCCTATTTTCAAAGGCCCTGATGTGGAAGTTGCTAGGACAAACCAGTCATTGTAATTTCAAACTCTATAGAAAAATGTTGATGATATAATGAGGAACTCTAAAGTCCTCTAATTAGAAATGATTTAAAAACAAGCAGAATATTGTGCTGATGAGGAGTGAGAAGACAAAACAGAAGACAGAGGGACAGATGGCAGTATTGATTATATTACAAATAGCAACAGCCTGTTGTCGCATTCTAAGCCATTCTTTACACCCAGATTCCTCGTCACTAGGCTAAAAGACATTCCTCGTGCTGTTAAGCACCCCACCAAAAGAAGAAAAAAGAAGAAATTATTTCAATATCATTCCTACTTTCCTCTGTGTTTTGGGATTAATTTGGCTCTCCATACTATGGCACCAGCCAGGGCAATCCCTAGGAAAGGGCAGGGTTCGAGGCCGAAGTCAAAAATCTGTCACTCCTGGGACCGACTTGTCACTTCTGGGACCAACTGCATCGGCCAATCACGCCAGCCAGCATGAGGCCCAGAGCAGTCGCCCAGATTCACCATATCCAATGGAGGGCTCTGGTACCAGCAGATAATGAGGATAGATGCAGAGATAGGAAGTTGCGCACAGAGGTATATATGTGATCTCAGTTATACTGATAGTGTTCTTTCCAGATAAACTGGATCAACACATGATGTGTGAGATAATATATTTTATTGGACCGCCTTATGTTGGTGAGAGAGAAGGTTTGTGTCTCTCACCAAAAGAAATGGGTCCATTAAAAGATATTACCTCACACACCTGTCTCTCTAATATCCTGGGACCCACACCACTTCAGTTACATTGCATGGACCAACATGTGGCACATATTTTTCAGATGACAGCAGTCAAGCAGATGTTGACATAAAAAATTCATATTGACATGTGACTGTTTATTAAAAATGTTGAATTTTGAAATGACATGAATTTTAATATGGTATGAATTTTATTATCATATTAAATCAATATGGATTCATTATAAAGCTCCAGATTTCTTAGCAAGATGCATTGATTTTAATTGAGAGTGGCTGTCCATGAATGGATGGGTCATGCATTTAAGGGACAGCCCTCCATTGCAGACAGTGTGGAGCTGCAATTCTCTTTTGGGGTAGGGGATAGGACTCAAGAAAAGATTGTATCTCAAGGTATTCAATTCCTTCTCAAAATCCCTGGCTCACATGGGGTTTGCACTGGCTGCCGCATCCTTAGGGTGCCTTGGAGTGCATAGAGGGTGCATTAAGAACATGAGCATAGAGATGATGTTATGGCTAGCCCTTATGCAAGCTGTGAAAGAAGAAGGTGTGTCTTCTTTGGAAGTGTGTCTGCCTCTGTCACAATTCCAGCACACATTCTGGTCCTGAGAGAATTGGATTCTTTGAAATTTCAGTGCTGAGCCAGTTCACAAACTCAGAGCAGCCAGGCAGCGTGGAGAATCAGTATAACATACATGAGTACACGCGTCTGACTAAAACAAACCTAGTGGCCTGGAATTGTTTTGGGTGGATTTCCCAGCCTACCAGCTGAGCTGTTATCACAGTAGCATTTCATTGTTGGCGGCTTGAGAATTTTCCAATATATGAAGGAAATGTAACAATAAATAAATAAATATATAAATAAAACGCTTGGGTATTGTTTTTTTTTTAAAGGGGAGAGGACCATAATTTGGAGACTGACAACTCTGATCAATTTCCTTTTAAACAGCCCTTCCTGACTTCTGAAGGAGCTTGCTGCTTTGCTATACCAGCTTTCTGTTTACTTTCACTTTGTTTTTACCACTCTGCTGAATTCCTATAAATTTCAGAATATACTTATTTTGGCAATTACACTTAAGCCCTGCTTGTCAGTGTTATGTTGTTAAAGGCTTTATTGCAAACAAAAAGAATCAGTGTGAAGACTTTACTGACTTATAAAATGAGGAGCTACTGAGAATACAACCAGATCCTCACCACAAGAATCCTCATGCTACAGTATTCCTCCCACAGTTAGGCAAGCTGCAAAATCAAAGCTGTTCTCACATGTGTCTTAATATGACAAACTTACACCATTTTGCAATGTAAAAATGTAACTGCTTCTTTATTAATCTCATGTGTGATGGGTTCAGTCACAGAGACCCCCTTGGGACTGTCACCTGATGTGCTAAGATTACCTCTGAGCCCATTTTCCCTGCCAGCTTGGGACTCCCAGAACCCTACCTTGTTGTGCCAGACACTCTAGCCTGCTGCAACACCACCCACGGTTTGGGCTCCATCCCCCGAAACTGCAGGCTTTAAGTGAAAACCACTCAGCAGGTTACTTGTCTCCAGAACCCAAATGCCCGGTTCCCAATAGGTTCCAAACCCCAAGTAAATCTGTTTTACTCTGTATAAAGCTTATAGAGGGTAAGCTCATAAATTGTCCACCCCCCACAACACTAATAGAGAGATATGCACAGCTGTTTGCTCCCCCAGGTATTAATCACTTACTCTGGGTTCATTAATAAACAAGAGTGATTTTATTAAGTATAAAAAGTAGGATTTAAGTGGTTTCAAGTAATAACAGACAGAACAAAGTAAGTCACCAAGCAAAATAAAGCAAATACATGCAAGTCTAAGCCTAATACATTAAGAAACAGGTAATATCTCACCCTCAGAGATGTTCCAATAAGTTTTTTTCACAGACTAGACTCCTTCCTAGTCTGGGCCCAAATCTTTCCCCAGTACAGTCCTTGTTAGTTCCAGCAGCATCTCAGGTGGTAACTAGGGGTTTTTCCATGACTGGCCACCCCTTTGTCCTGTTCTACCCCCTTTTATAGCTTTGGCATAAGGAGGGAATATTTTGTCTCTCTGGGTTCCCACCCCTCCTTCTAAAATGAATAAATACCAGATTTAAGATGGATTTCAGAATCAGGTGACATGGTCAAAGGTCACTTTCAGACCCAAGCCTCCATTCTTCCTGGGACAGCCCACACATACATAGGAAGGTTTGCAAGTAAACAGAGCCATTTACAATTCATTTATTCTGAAGCACCCTTAATGACTTTCACTTAATATGTTTACGTGAGTAGTACAAGTTTATATCTTATTCTTCTAACTTCAGACATAGAAATAATACATGCAAACCAAAAGGATGAACACACTCAGTAGCTTATATGCTTTGTAATGATACCTTACAAAAGACATTCTGCATAAAGCATATTTCAGTTTCATCATATTCACATTCATAAGCATATTTTCATAAAGCATATAGAGTGCAATGTCACATCATATATATAGATTTGGACTTCTAATGCTCATGTCAGCTCTTGGGAAGTTGTTGTATCTTCAAAGTGCCTGAAGTAACAGAATGATAAACTGCATCATATTGTTCAGCCACATGGTGGCACTGTGTGTAAAATACTTTATTTAAGCAAACCTCAGTCATACCTGGCAGAGCATTAAAGGATCTTATGATGAACACATCTGGTGCATATGTCACTTAGAAGGAAGCTCTGTAGCCAGTCCATATCTGATACAAGAACATGAAATAGTGTCAGAAGTAAACTAAGAACAGAAACAGAAGGAAAACAACAACAAAGGTTTCAAATAGAAGGAACAAAGAAATAAAGGTTGCAGGATCTCAACATAATGTCCCAGAGAACTTAAGCTTTGACAAACCTTCATAATAGACAGACTGGAAGCAGCATTTTGCAAGATTTCACATTGCAAACAAACTCCACAAAGAAACTAGAGATATACAGGTATCTTCTTTTATTTTATACTGTGGGAAACCAGGCAGAACATCTCTTTAAATCCTTTGACTTTACTGAAGACAATCACAAAGAAGACTGTGAAAGGTTTTTGGCTATGCATGATCATACTTTATACTCCAGAAAAATATAGTTTATAAAAGAGCATGTTTTCACCAGCAAATTCAAGAACAAGAGGGAAATGTTGAATTTTTTATAAGAGCTCTGCACACCAAAGACAGTGATTTTGGAAATGCAAAACATGAAAATATCAGATGTAGGATGGTTATTGGGTTTGTAAATAAAAACCTTTCAAACAGCTCCAATAAAAACAAACCTAACCCTACACAGTTATTCAAATAGCAAAGCAATCTGAACTAGTGATACAGCAAAATCAAGAACAACTGAAAAACTTGAAAAAACAAGAAACTAGCACAGAATCAATACAGAGATTCAACATCATTGCTGATAATCAGTATGATTAAACCCCCAAGGCAGAGAGAGAACGTCCAGGCTAAGAGGAACAAATTTCAGAATAATACACAAGGTATGGAAAACGTCACATCCCAAGAGATGATATATTCTTAGCCAGAGGTGCACAGTATAACAAATGCATGGTAAATGGACATTTTACAGCTGTTCACTTCACCAAAATAGTCAGGGAATTGACTCATATTATAGACAGTCATAAATTTTTGTTTCAGCTGCAGTGTAGCTGCCATTGTGGATCTTGTGAGAAAGGTGGAAGACTTCAATGGAATATTTGGTGATTATTGGACTTTTGAAAGGAGATCCAATAAAAATATCTTTAAGAAACTATACTGAATCACGGACTGTGCATCCACCTCACAGAATTCCTACCTCATTGCTTCATAATGTGGAAACTGAGTTAAAGAGAATGAAGCAGATTTGCATAATTGGGAAAAATTGTGAGCCAAAAACAATATGTGCCCCAGTGGTATCAGTTATAAATAAAAATGGGGAAATACATATCTGTGTGAATCTTAAAACACTTAATGAAGTTGTTCTGAGAGAAAAATATATCTTCCCAATTTTGGGTGACTTCCTCCCCAAATGCCAAGAGCTAGTATTATCCACTAGCTTTGAGCAGATTCTGCCAAATTCCTTTAGTCAAAGAAATTGTTAAACTGACTTCTTTTATTACATTCTTTGGGAGAGTTTACATCTGAAGTTCATCTTTTGGGATTACCAGTGCACATGAAATTTTCCAAAAAGAGATGGCAGAACTGCTAACACAAATGGAATTTTGTGGACGATATTCTGATATACAGGTCTTCACCAAAACCCTCAACAAAATTCTAAGCCCATCAATGAGTCTGGACTGAAGCTAAAACAAAGAAAAAAACGTTTTTTTTCTCCCCCAAATCGAGTTTTTCAGATAGAAAATAAACAAAGATGGAATAAGTTGTAGCTCTGAGAAAGTAAAAGCAATTTGAGAATTGAATGCACCAACTAATGTACCAAAACTGAAATGTATACTGGAGGCGGTAAAATACCTCGGTTGATACCTATGACATCCTTCTACTGTGACAAAGCCAGTGGAAGAACTCTTGAAGTTCAATGCTTCTTGTCTCTGGAGGTGATATCCGTAAATTGCCTTCAGAAAGGTAAAAGAAATTATTGTAGCAGCTTCAGTTTTAGCAGCTCCAGTTTTCAAGTACTATGATATGAACAAATCCACAATAGTCAGTGTGGGTGCAAGCCTCTATTTCCTAAGTCAGTGGTGGGCAACCTGTGGCCTGTGGGAAAGCAAACTGAAAATACTCATGGAATCTATAAAGCACTGTGAAAGAGAAGGAAGATTTGTGTTCTATTATTTAAAAATATTAGTGGCACGCCAACTTTGTATGGCAGACATTCGACCCACTCTATATACAACATTGCTCAATGTGCAAAGAGGAGACTATGTGTTTTGCTCTTTTTAAAACATCGTGTTTCCTACTTTTTGTTTTTACAATGTATTACAGAAGTGATAATGAAAATATCTTCTCTGAACAACTGTGAAGGGCAAAGCAGGTTTATTCATTCCCTAGAATGGCATAGTCTGCACACTTTCTGTATACCAGGAGCTTGAAGTAGGATTGTACTTGCTCCACAATCTAGTCCAGATCTTTTCAATTCAATAACTGCTTTGATGAGGAAAATCTACCTCCTGTCATGCAGTGGTCTAGCCAGTACTCAAGAAATAACTACTTGATGCAACCAACCTTGCCAGCTATTTGTACTGTGTCTACTCTCCTCTTTGAGCAAGTCAGTCAAGAAACCAGTGAAGAATCTTCTCCAGTTCTCTGTGTCTACCAATATCCTGGAAACCTTTTAACTGAATGCCACAATATAGTACAGACGTGGCACTGGCGATGCTGATGGATGATCCAAATGCAGATAGCAAACTTCTGTACTCATACCACTAACTCTCTCCATGGTAACAGCTAGTGTTGTTCATGGAGAACTAATGTTTCCACTATAGAAACACAGAATGGGGCAGCAGAAATACATTGAGTGGCATTCAGACTTTCCTCTCTTCCCAACCTCAGAAAGTAGTGATCAGGAATTGCTCCTATTACACCAGACACCTCACTTGTTTAGTTTCACAAGGGTCAGTCTTAAGCAATAAGTGCATTTTTCATGCAAATATCCCTGGTAATGAAAAATAATGAAATTAAAAAAATACTCCAGAAAATGTCAGCAGATTAGTCATAAAAATAGAAAGTTTAATTTCAAAACTTGTCACTGCTGTGGGTACCAGTGGGTTGTTAAATTGTACTTGTTTTTCTTTGCTTTTGGCTCGCAAAGCAGAAAGTCCTATTCTTTTCTTTGTTACTATTGTCTTGAATTGACTTAGTATGAATGGCATGGTTTACAGTAGTCTGGTATTAAGATCATAAGGTAGGTATTATAAAGCTAAAAATAAGTTTGTTCATTTAAAAAAATGATATTCTTTATAATTTTTCCAGTTATGTTATCATTATTTTCAATGTGTCAAAGACTCTGAAATGGAAATACTTTATCCGTGGAACAATCAGGTACAGACATACCATTTGTTCCCTAGCTAACTGCATTCTTTTTTTGGCCATGTTCTTCTTTGGATACCATTACTTCTCAGATATAAATCCTCTTTGGGCCTCAGTCAGAGGAAGTAATGTTCTAATAAATCAATCTAGTCTGATTATCCTGATTCGGCTTCTGCTATATGTGTGTAATAATATATCAGAGTGGGTAGCATTGTAAAAACCTGATTCTCCTATAATTAGACATTTGTTATGCAGAACTATATAATTATATAACAGCTCAAGTAGGACAGGGACCAAGCCTTCCACTGTATGCTACTGAAGCATGGGTAATTTGTTACCCATTGGATTCATCTGCTTCATTCCATTGTTTTACTGGTTACATATATAGCCATCAGTAATCAAAGCCTAAGGAGTCCAAGCAACTATTGCCTTGTCTACACTAAAAAAAGCTTTGCCAGTATAACTATACTAGTATACCAGAAAATCCTCCTAGTGTAGACACAGCTGATACTGGCAAAGAGTGATTTTGTAACTAAAACTATGTCAGTTCCTCTAAGCAAAATAATCTTTGCTGGCAAAAATATTTTTTTCCCCAGTATCACTGTGTTTACACTATGTTTTTTTTGTCAGTATAAACATGTAAAAATTACACTCCTAACTGACATTGCTATCTTGGCATTTTTTAAAATGTAGATTTGGCCCACCTCTCCCACTATGGTTCTTCAAGGCTATTGTGACTGGCTAAGGTATCCTTGGTCTCCATCCAGGCCCTTCTAAATACAGGACCCCAAATACGGAACACCTGCCCTGAGGATTTCCACTGGCACGGGTATAGAAAAACTGAAATGATTAAGGAAAATAAGAGAGCCACATACTCAGAATTTAAAGAGACAGAACTGCTTGTCAGGAAGGTACTAAGAACCTGAAACAATGCAGGAAACAAAGTATCTCATTAACCAACTTTGTCATACAACTTTGAGGGTAAAAGCACCGAGCCAAAATTGGAGTAATTTTGCAGCTTGCCGTCTGACTGAAGATTATGGAACTCTTGCTGCTGTTTTGTTTGTTTGGTTTTGTTTTTTGTTTTCTTGGGAAGGAGTATGTCCTGGACAAGATGCTGCCTTAAGGAACTGAGATGCAGTATGGGTCTGTATCTGAGACATTTCAGAAGGTTTACCAAGGATCATCCAGCTCTCTGACTACTACCCCATGCTGCTCATCCATGTGGGCACTAATGATACTGTAAGGTATGACCCTAAGCAGATTAGAAGTGACTACATAGCTCTGGGAGTGAGGGTGAAGGAGTTGAGACTGCAGGCCGTATTCTCATTCCTGTGAAGAGTAGGGGCCCAGGCAGAGACAGACACATGCTGGAGGTGAAAGCATGGCTGCATTGACGGTGTCACAAGGAGTTCTTTATCCGATACAGTGCTGAGCAAAAATGGGATTCACCTACCAGGAAAGGAAAAGAGTATCTTCAGATACAGACTGGCTAACCTAATGAGGTGGGCTTTAAGCTAGGCTTGATAGCGACAGGAGACAAAAGCCCACAGGTAAGTCCATAACATGGAAATCTGAGTATATCAAAGATGTTTACATTTGTGCTGAGATTGAGATAAACTTGTTAAAAGTCTCTGGATAAAGAAGAAAGAGGTAAAAACAATGTTGATGTCATGGTAGGGGTGTACTGTCTACTACAGACAACTCAACCAGGAAGAAGAGGTAGATGAAGATTTTTTAAAATAACTAACAAAATCATCCAAAGCACAACACTTGGTGGTGATGAGGGACTTCAACTACCCAGACATCTATTGGGAAAATAATACAGTGGGGCACAGATAATCCAATAATGTTTTCAATGCATGAGAAACAATTGTCTGTTAGAGAAAGTGGAGAAAGTGACTAAGGGGAGAGTTTTCTAAATGTGGTGAAAGGCAGCTGGTAATGGGTGATCATGAAATAATAGACTTCATAATTCTAAGGAATGGAAGCAGGGAAAAGAGCAGAATAAAAATATCAGAGTTCAAGAAGGCAGAATTTAGCAAACTCAGAAAATTGGTAGGTAAGATCCCAGGGGAAGCAAGTCTAGGGGAAAAAAATAATTCAGGTGAGTTGGCAATTTTTAAAGAGACATTATTAAGGGCACACATTTAAAGTATCTCAACTCATAGGAAATATATGAATCATGGTAAGAGATGACTCTGGCTTAACCAGGAGATCTTCAAAAGAGTCATACAAAAGGTAAAAACAAGGTCAAATTACAAAGGTTGAATATAAAAAATGAAACAAGCATAAAGGGACAAAATTAGAAAGGCAAAGGCACAAAATGACCTTTAATAACTAGACAGGGACATAAAGGATGACATGAAAACATTTTACAAACACATTAGAAGGAAGAGGAAGGAACAGGGCAGGCCCTTTACTTAGCGAGAAGGAAAGACAATAACAGAAAATGTAGCAATGCCTGAAGTGTTAAATGCCTTTTTAATTTCAGTTTTCACCAGAAAGGTGATTAGTGATTGGATGACTAGTATATTGACCATCAGTGCAAATGGGGTAGGATCTGAGGCCAATATAGGGAAAATACAAATTAAGAATTATACAGACAAATTAGATGTCTTCAGGTCATCAGGGCCTTATGAAATACTTTCTAGAATACTTAAGGAACTGGTTGAACAGATCTCTGTCCTATTAGCATTTATCTCTGAGAACTCATGTGGGATGGGAAAGATCCCAGAGGATTGGAAAAAGACAAACATAGTACCTATCTGTAAAAAGAGAAATAACAACAACACAGGGGATTATAGACCAGTTATCTTCATTTAGGTATCTGGAAAGATAAGGAAGGAAATAACCAAACAACTATTTTGTAAGCATGTAGAAGATAACAAGATAATTAGCAACAGTCAACATGAATTTGTCAAGAACAAACGCCAAGCCAACATAGTATCCTCCTTTAACAGGGCAACAAGCCTTGTGGATAAGGGGGAAGCAGTACATGTGATATATCTTGACTTTAGTAAGGCTTTTGATACTGTCTCACATGACCTTTTCATAAGTAAACTAGGCAAATATAGCCTAGAGAAACCTACTATAAGATGGGTGCACAACTAGTTTGAAAACCGTACTCACACAGTAGTTATCATTGTCAAGCTGATAGGGCAAAACAAGCGGAGTACTGCAGAAATCTCTTCTGGGTTTGGTTTTATTACATAAATAAATAATTTTTATAATGGAGTAGAGAGTACACTTATTACGTTTGTAGGGAGGGGTTGCAAGTTGTTTTGGGGGACAGGATTAGCATTCAAAATGATCTTGAAAAAGTGGAGACATGGTCTGAAACGAATAGGATGAAATTCAATAAGGACAAATACAAAGTAGTATACTGAGGAATCAATAATCAGTTGTACAAATTTAAAATGGAACATGGAACACTGTTGCAAAAAAGTGAACATCCTTTGCTGATGTTTTAGCAGGAGTGTTGTAAGCAAGACATAAAAAAAAGTAATTCTTCTACTCTACTCAGCACTGATAAGGCCTCAACTGTGTCCAATTCTAGACACCACACTGTGGAAAAGGTGGATAAATTGGAGAAAGTCCAGAGGACAGCAACAAAAATGATTAAAGGTCTTGGAAACAGGACCTTTAAGGAAAGATTGAAAAAAAATGAATTTCTTTAGTTTGGAGAACAAATGCGTAAGGGAGCAAGGGAAGCGGGGGCATGACAAAAACCTTCAAGTACATAAAAGGTTGTTATAAAGAAGGGGGGAGGGGTTGTTCTCCTTATCCACTCAGGACAGGACAAAAAATAAAGTTCTTAAAATTTCAGCAAGGAAGATTTAGGTTAGATATTTGGAAAAACTTCCTAACTGTAAGGTTAGTTAAGCTTTGGAACAAATTGCCTAGAGAGATTGTGAAATCTCCATCCTTAGAGGTTGTTAAGAATAGATTAGACACACACCTGTTAGGGATGATCTAGGTAAAACTTAGTCTGGTCTCAGTGTAGGGAACTGGACTAGATTACCTATCAAGGTCCCTTCCAGTCCTACATTTCTATTATTCTATGGCCGTTTGTTAAGCTCTTCTTTGTGGATTATGAGGTGAAGGTGACAAAGGCTCCTCCTTTCTTAAGTCAAATTTCCAGGACGTTTTATTACAGCAGCAGTGGGAAACTTGAGCATGGCAGTCAGATAACTGCTAGAGCTTTAGAGCTTGTATGAACTGGAGAAATTGAACATACTACCATTTCATTCTTTGCACTTCATAGCATGAAATACACTGTGTTTCCACACAAAAAATATTTCCAATGTCATACACTACTTTTAAAATTACTTTGTGCAAAGTTAACCACTGCATGCCCTCCAGAATGCCAGTCTGCACTGGGGCAGCACCAGTATGGACAGGATTGGGTAATATAATAACCACATGCATGCAAATAGTCCTCCCCACTATTTTTCCATAGTACACACAGGCCGTTGCTTAGATGGCCTATGTGATTTACTTCTTCACATAACTGTACATAGGGCAAGCTTGCCAACATCCAGTTACTAATAATCAGGGATCCTAGAAATCCATTTGCTATGGGGAAAATATGGAAGAATGCAGAATTTGAATTTTTACAGATACTCTTTAGTTTTCACACTTTATGAAAAAATAAAGCCATATACCAACAATTAACTAAACTTTACTGAAAGTATCAGTCTCACGTATTTGCTGTGCACAACCTTCCCCTTTTGTGGTTGATTTTTGAATGCACTTTTCATTTTCATAGGTAAACATATTTCAACAAACTGCTTATAGCATATAGAGGTAACTCAGTGGTGTTAGGGGTTTGTGGTTTAATGCATCTCAAATTTCATTTACCCTCCAGACCTTGGTAATTAAAGTTTTGAAAAGATGCCAAACATTTAAATCACCCTTACAGACCATTTCAAAGTAATGTGCTGTTCTGTACTGTATGCAGTAAGGCTGTAGATTATGTTTGAAGGCAGACAATTCTAGAAAAAATGCAAAGCGCCAAACATTAACTGAATGAAAAGAAACGAAAACAAGAGGCTAAAGCACCAGGGCCATTGATAACAATAAAGAAACAGAGCACTGGGAATGGATCACTCTAGTGTTTTACAACTGTAAATATAGCAAAAAATATTTTGTTCAGCTTATACCTAGTGTACCTCGGGAAATTAAAGTTCAGTGTTTCATTTTAATCGTGGAAAAATTTGGATGTTATGTTTCTTTTAATCAGAGAAGTTAGGGTTTTTTTAATCACAGAGAACTAGGATCCCAGCTAATAATACCATGCACACTGAAGACATCACTTAGGTTTTTTTCATTTATTTTTTTTGCCAGCATCAACTTCTTCAGCAGCAATCTACTCTGTTCTATTCATTGCTAGTGTATCTCAGGGGAGATCTTCCTACTAATGTACTGCTGGCAAGCTAGAAGCAGCTGAGTGGTTACTGGTGACTAACAAGGCTAATGAGAAAATCCAGGCGCAGCTGAATCTGGTCATTGAGACTTTATCTATAATAATGAATCAGCTGTGAAAATAGGAGAATTATTTTGCAATCACATATCTGTTGCTATGGCCAAAGCATTCACATTGCTATGTATCTGCTGTCCTATATGCCAGCCCAGGGCACCTATCTGGCATGTAGCTTTTTACTACCAGCAATCACATGGCATTCTATTTAATGAATATTTAACAATCACTTGCACATTTTGATGATAGAAAGATGTAAAAATATCACTGGCTGTGGGAGCTGAGGCAAGTTGGGGAGTGAATAGAAAGGCTGGACTCATTACTCTCCTATATTTTTCTGTCATTACTCATAAAAAGTCTGAAATAAATTGGAGACTTTTTATGAAATATCCAAGTATGGCGAATGCACATGCTCATAAGGTGCAATAATAATGTTTATGATAGTAATACAATAATAATAATTAATAACTTAATAATTAATATAATACACCTGGCAAAATCTGTGCTATAACTTACTCTCAGAAATGCTCAGGACCCCTATTAAAACTGATAGAGAACCAGAGAAAACTAGCAACAAGTGTTAGCTGTTCACTTAAGCTGTTTTTCTCTCTGTAGAAAGTACTATGAGCTCCTACTGCTCCATATCATTACACAATAGTGAATACATTACTGTAACAAAAATGCAAAGGAGGCTAGGGTTAAATGCATATTTTAGCATCTCCTTTAACTTTTAAGAAAATAAAGTCATAGGGTGACCAAAAAAACCCACAAAAAAACCCCCAAAACCACAAGATTGAGCCTGGAGGCACATAGCTGTGATGCTCTGCATTTCAATGCCTATCTTCTAGAAAAATCACTGGAATTCACAAAGCCTGAGTTAGGTACCTAGGCTTGCCGTACAACAAAAGGGGAGAGAAAAAAGCCAGCACAGTAGGCAGGGAGATGCCTAAATTAGCTAATAGCAGATGCTGACAACAGGGTTCTCTCTCTTCTCCAGGGCTTGGGCATCTAAATCCAATCTGGAGGAAGGTGCCTATCTCTGCTTGGGTTCTACACCCATTTAACCCTCTCCCGGAGTCAGACACCTAAGCCAGGGTTTGCAAGAAACACTAAAGAAGCAGGTGACACCACCTACCTTATAGTTCTTAACTCAGGGGACAGGAGTACTCACACAGAATGTGAGAGGTCCAGGTTCAGTTCTCTCTTTCTGAGATAGGGAGACAGGGGTCTCACAACTCTCAGCCAATTGTCCTAACACAGGTATGGGATATCCTGATGCGGAGCTCTCTCAGTTGCTCCTGTTGAATCTATTCATTTTGGATAAATAATTAAAAAGCCATTTGAGCAGGAGGACTGGGCCTTGAATCTCCCACCTACCAGATGACTGCTCTAAACACCAGGCTACATAGTCATTCTCATGCTCTCATCCAGTTCCCCTCACCTGCAACTACTTTTTAATAAAACTATTCACAGGGGAAACAGGAGAGACTGAAGGGACCCACAGCAGACTATTGTCAGGGATCAGGACCTGCAGAAAAGTCAGTCTTCTGGAAACCCACAAAGTACAGCAGGCTACCTGATGGACTACACCACCTCACTGGTCAGGGAAGGCAGCTGCTTCTTGTCTTGCTCCTGTCCTGTTCCTGCTTCATTTCCCAGTCTTGCTCCTGGGAAGACAGGGTTCTAACAGTTAGCACCCTTGAAGCTGTTTTAATCCTTAATACTTCAGCTTGTTCTTCATTCCAATTTCCTCAGCCTGATCCTGGTTCTTGACTCTGGCTCTGAGCCTTGGCGTGGCTACTGTTTCTGATCCTGTCTCTGTCCCTCAGCTTGGCTTCCTCACTTTGAGTTCTGATCCTCGGCATGACTGCAGGTTCCTGGGCCCAGGGGCTTGAGCATCTAAATCCAATCTGGACCCTTGGATCAGATTCACTTCCTGTCTCCTGCTCTGACCACTAGGTCTGACTCCTGCCCCAACTCCTAGGCCTAACTGCCCACAGCCCAGTCTCTATGGTATGTCTACACAGCAAAGAAAAACCCGCAGCTGGCCTGTGCCTGCTGAGTCAGACTTGCGGGCCTCAGGCTGTGGGGCTATTTCTGGGCTCAGGCTGAAGCCCAAGCTGTGGACCCTCCCACACCACAGGGTCTCAAAGCTCAGGCTCCGACCTGAGCCCCGAAGTCTATATCACAATGAAACAGCCCCACAGACATGGGTGGCACGTAACACCCATTCGGGGACGCTAGTCCCCAGCCCTGCCCCTTCAACTTCCCCCTTCTTCTGTGCCTGCCAGGCCGGAACAGCAGCTGTGGCCTGAATATCAGCCCAGGGCTGCCAGGTCAGCCTCTGGGACCAGAGCAGCAATCCGGGGCCACCAGAGCAGCGGCCGGGACTGGAGCAGTAGCCAGGGGATACTGGATGTGCCCTGGGCTGGATCAGTGGCTGCCGATGCAGGAGGAACATCCAGGACCAGGTGAGTCTCCAGGACCAGAGCAGCAGCTGCTGGTGTCAGAGCAAGAGCAGCGGCTGGGGATGGGTCAAAGCTGGAGGACGAGCGAAGGGGATGGAATAGTGGGGCTGGAGCAGTAGCCAGCAGTCAGCACCCAGCAGGGTTCTAACAGTTAGCACCCTTGAAGCTGTTTTTAGTAAAAATCAAGAAAAGGTCACAGACTTCCATGGATTTTTATTTATTGCCCATGACCCATCCATGACTTTTAATAAAAATACCAGGGACAAAATCTTAACTTTAACTATTGTACTACTGTGCTTTAATACAAGTATAGCTTCAGTGATACACACTAGAATCAAAACCTGGTCCTACTAAAATTAATGCCTTGCAACTGGCTTCATTAACACCAGGATTTTCCCCCTAATGACTAGTGCAAAGTAGTCAGTTTTGTGATTGAGTGAGTGAAGAATCACTTCTTTAGGACAATACATCACAAAATATACAGTTAGTTGATTCAAGTACTTGTAGTTTAGTTTTCATTATTTATAAAACATCAAGAATAAACACTATGATAATAATAATGTTGTAAAATAGCTTGTAAATGGATCTTACCAGTATCCACACTATAATGTTCTCTGCTATTTTATCTCTCATTATATGTAGGTAAATCTTTCCTTAGAAGGGAGGAGAGAACATTGTTTTGTATGCTAATTATAATGTATGTGTATTAGCGAAGCTCTCATATACGGTTATTTAACATAACTTTAATCTACAATAGCAAAATAGCATTGGCAATTTCAAGGTTTTATTTCCAGATGGTTGAACCCTTCATTGCGCTCTACTGCATGTTAGCAGGAATAGATAGCAATTCATATGCAGATATATACTGCAAATTTGACTGGATCATGTAGGTGTGAAACTACCTATGATTAACATATTTAACTATTTCCACTCTTATTGTTGATCTAGACAGTCATGAACACTGCTCATATGGATATATTTTACTGTATTGGGAAGGTAAAATCTTACTAGACTACGTAAGCAAAACAAGATTATTGAACTCTACATTTGCTATTAGGATGTCCAGTGCAACACACAGTACACAGATTATTCTCCAAATATATTGAAGTGTCCAGAGCTGTTTGAATATGAAAAAATAAACAAACGTTACATCCATTCCAATAATAAACTTCCATTTCATCCTTCAAGACTTAATTAACCCCTATCTGAGCGTGAGCATAATTATTCTTCCTGGGGAGACAATGACGTGAATGTAATTACAATCTGCCAGGTGCACTGAATTCGAGTAAATCAAAAGGCCTGAAATGTGCTTTTCTTTGACAAGAAAACAAGAAAACAATTAACAGGATTTTGGTGCATTATTCTGTATATAATATATCAATTACATGGCACACTATGCATGCTTTGAAGTAAGAAGTATTTTCCCCATCCAACATATATCATTGGCTATGGGTAGTATTGGAGGATGAAGTCTGTTTGGTGCTGGTTCTGTGTGCGTGTAGGAGAGGTACAACAGAGGAAGCACGAAGAATAAGAAATTTCACTGACATTTCATTGCAGCAGTACAAACTGATGGGCATAACTCTGCACCAGCATCAGACAGAAAAAGAATTCCCTCATCAAAAATCTGATCCAAAGCCTATTGAAGTCAGTGGGTGACTTTCCATTCATTTCAATAGGCTTTGGATCAGAGCCGTAGTTGGTTTGGGCAGAGAGTGTTATGTAAATGAGAGCTGGTCAGAGTATTTCTTCCTGACAAAAATGGCTTTTGTTGAAAAATCCAACATTTTAAATGTTTAGCTGGCAACCAACATTTCAAGTCAGATATGGCACTGTAGTGCCTCATGGGAATTGTACTTTGGGTACTTCATGCCACCATTCTCCTCTATGGGCTAGGCTTCCTGGCATGGAATGTATCTTCCATGCTGCAGCATGGTCCTTCCCCTTGATGAGCTGCTGAACTGAAGAGAAAAATTAGGGCATGAGGTACCCAAACCAAAGTACAATTCTCATAATGCTCCATGGCAGCTTGTTCAAATCAAAATATTCAGTATTTAGCCAACATTTTTTGGTTTGTGAATGAAAACTGAAAATGTTTTGGTTTTTTATGGTTGGTTATTTAATGACAAGTCAACATTTTCCATTGAAAGATTTTCTATCAAAAGACAGATTCAACATATACTTATCAACTAACTCTCATAAACAAAAATATGTTACCCTGATTTATAATTATTTTAGTTCAGAGAGTTACTTGCGTTTTCAGTATATAACAGTTCTTTGATATACTTATATCAGGACTTTGGCTTTGTATTCAGGAATTGAGTAGTCACACTAGTGGCTTCCCTGGAGATTATGTATGAGATAAAAGAAAAAAGCAAAACAAACCACTGAGTAGAGGAGGAGGGAAAAAGGAATGTTAGCTACCCTGTTCTCTTCAGGAGCTTACTACCCATCAAGCCTAGGTGGAGCAACTCCTGTGAAGTAATGAGCATCTTCAACTACACACTCCACAGGATCAGATGCTTACTTCTTACTATTTTTTTTAAATTTGGAGTACACATTTAGTTTGAGTCTAATTGGTTTTTTTAAATTAGTATCCCTGCAGTCTGTAGGCATTTCACCCTTGTGATTTTTTGTTTTAATTTCTGTTTAGCTTCTTCCTTTTTTGTGCACTTCCTTTTTGAAGTTAAAGTCCACAGCGGCAGTTTTCTTTGGCATTTTTCTCCCTACTATGATGTTAAATTTAATCACATTATTGACATTATTACCAAGCAATTCAGCTATATACACCTCTTGGTTCAGATTTTGTGATTCTCTTTAGCTTAAATCAGTAATTATCTCTCTTCTTGTTGGCTCCAGGAGAAGCTGCTCCAAGAAGCAGTCATGTATGGTATCTAGAAATTTTATCTCTGCATTCCTTCCTTACGTGACATATACCCGGTCAATATGAGGATAGTTGAAATCTGCCTTTTCTTATCTCCCTGAGCATTACACTTTTAGCATTTGTATACAAACATTTGTACATTTTGTCAGCATTCATTTGTTTGCCTTTGTGATTCATATTTAAGCGGGACTCATGTTTGACTGTTCCTCACTAGCTCTTACTTGTGCTTTACCAATTTCTTTCTTATTCTCTGTGCTAGGACATAGAGTTCCCAATTTAATAAATTCATCTTTAAGGGATGTCTCCATCCAAACTGTGCTTTTCCAAAACTGTTGGCTTTCCCCCAGGCCTTAATTTAAAAAAATCCTCATGTTGAAAATAATGGATCATGCTACTGATTGCCTATATATTAATTTAATACAGCAGGTTATGTCTAATCCAATTGCTGGTTTCTTAAAATTTATTAGGTTTTGTTAATTGGTTGGCAGCAGCCAGTTGTAGGAGATAAAGAACATTAGGAAGAACACATTGCCTGTGCAGCTGAACATACAATACTAGATATATTCTGACAGTGCCTTGATTTCGGTTGCAAGGCATCAGCACAAAGCTTTGGAACAGGGGACCCACAGTGAAAGCTCTAATATAAAGTAATTAAATCTTATATGTATCAAACTTTTTCACATTGTGATTATTGTCACCTAGAGATAAGGTTGCCCTCTACTTTTCATTATTAGACACTTTTTTTCAGTTGCTTATAATTTTGCCAAACTTTAGCCATTCACCTTAATTTTTTCCATGCTTGATGTCTCCCTCAGGCTGAAATATTTTACAAAGTTTCAGCTCAAACAGTTCAAATGTTTCTGAGAACAAGATCAAAGAAAAATATGATGTTTTGCCTTATTAAAAAAAATTCCTGCAATCATTTTGTTGAGAAAGTCTAACACATCCATGCTTTCTTTACACTTAGTAGGGAAGTCACCTTAGTTTCAGGGATGTGCTCTTTCCACCCCATGGAATTGCCCCAAATTTGGACATGTTTTAAATCATTAAAAAAGCTGCAGTTCTCACATGCTCATTAGAGACCTGTTAGAATTTGGCATCTAAATTCTCTGAGGATTCCATTTACAGCGAGCCTGATCCTTCCCTGGCCAACAGGAATTGTGTAGGGTTTTCCCTGAAATGCTTCTAGCAGCAGAAGGCCATTACTGCATCAGAAACAGGAACTGGGAGCTTTGATCATATAATTAGAGATTCTATCATAATTCATATGCACAAGGGGAGAATTAAAGTTGCATGGGCAATCTTAATTCTGGTATTTCCAATTTTTTGAGAGTTTTCCACCTTAACATTACTTTAACACAGCTTATGTTATGTAATAATAAACATAATGATTTTTTTCATGTTGTAGTGATACCCATAAACTAAAATGTGGAGCTATATGATAAATTTAATTAATGATGCAATTGATATAATCATTAGAGCTGGTCATTTTTTATTACAAATTAATTAATCTAATGTTCATCAATACATAGATAGTCCCTCTTTGAGAAACTACCAGGCATTAAGAACAAAAATAACTAACAATCTCTCCAGCTCTCCATTTTTTCTCTTCCCAGACTATAGACAAAATACCTTAATTAATGTAGTTTCATTTTTTTTCTTCTATGTGTGTGTGCATGTGTAAAGAATGTATTGAAGGGAAGCTAAGTTGAATAAATAAGTTTTGCATTCATTTCTGAAAATAGTTCAGTGATCATTCTTGCAGGAGGGAGTTCTGTAGTTTAGATCCCAATGCTGTGAAAGTTTTGTCTCTGTGCATAACTAGAATTAGACTCATCCTATTGGTCCACAGTTGCATTATTTGACTGAACATAGTTGTAAGAGGCCATGGTCATTGAGGGAATGTCTATCTACCAGGTAGCTAGGACAGCTCCTTTAGAGGTCTTTGAATATCACAACCAACGCCTTAAAGAAGAAGCGGCTACCAGTTCCTTGAATTTTCACAACATGCTCTGAACCTTTCATGAAGTTTGCCATTTTTGTTTGTTAGTAGTAAATTTTCATGGCTTATACTTTTTATCTTACTGTATTTCCAACCTGCTTTCCAAACCAGAAATGGTTTTAAATAATAACCTTTGGTAGCTAAAATCTCTGAAGATTCCGTCTTAGATTCTTCTCTGACCTGAACTCTAAACACTTTGACATTTCCCTATCATGCTAAGTTCTGTATTTCTGGCGTGTTTTTCTCGTTGACCTTCTTATCTACCTGATCTTTTCAGTTGCTTTCCAGTTGTTTCCAGAAGATAAGATCTTTTCCATTCTCCTTTCATCGTCTTTTTAAAAAAATTTCAGCGTGCTCTCTCATCTCTCAAAAGGATGACAATAAAATCACAGAGTGGAGGATACAGTGAATTCCTTTAGAAATAGAGATGTTTAGACAGTGCATTTACAAGAAAAAACTATTAATGTTGTTTAATTTCTTTCCAATTTTTCACTCTTCTCTCTCTCCCTACCCTTTTTTAAAAAGTACAAATACAGAATCAGAACATCTGCTCAAAATGCCAAATTAATGGGACACATGATTTTTGTAAATGCAGCGCCTACACTTAGGGTTTTCAACATATGTCTGGCCAATGAGATATTGGTTGGATAAGCTTATGATGTGTGATCTAATTTTCCATGTGTCCTGCCCAAACATTGCAGGAGTTTGAATTCAAATGTATGGTTACTGATTAAATAGTCTTCTTTTGAACTTTCATGGGAAGGTTTTATGAGAACGGGAAGCTGAAGGGATTAATTAACTAATACTTTTCAAACTTTCCTTTATTTCCATTGCTTGGTAAATGCCCAAGAATACAGAAACTGTTTGCACTCAAATTAAGAGTCATCTAATGATTTAAAGGCAATGAAAATTAAAAATTTTAATAGCATCTACGCTGTCATATTCATCTTTGAATACTCCCCCTATGATCTAAAAGGATCTGATCATCTGCAAGAAGTTTACTTGGCTTTATTGGGAATTAAAAAATGGGTAGACAGCCTGTTGTGTCACATATCATGAAATATTGGTTAAAGTTGCTCTTTGTTTATCAAGTACACAGGTATTTAGCATTTGGAACAGGGAGAAAAAGCACATGAGGGTCAAGAGAATCAAAGTTGTTCTGCTCAAAGTGAATGTTAATGACGGCCTGTTCAGTGTTTCATAGTAAACTAATTCTGAATGCCAGTTTACTTGAAAAAATCCTGCACTCTGACAAATAAACACATATTGCTTCTGAGTGCGACACTATATGATTTTTTTCTTTTGTATTACTATTTCACAAAAATACTAATATGGTATGGTCCCCTTATTTACTGTGCACTCAGAATACAAACATAAGTCTGAAAAAAGAAAGGGAAGCTTTTCAAATTCCATGATACTAACCAGTTTACTCTGATAGGGTTGTGTTAGGATGTTATTTTTTTGTTGGGTTTATTTATTTCTTTTGCTATTGTTTGTTTGTTTTTACTTGAAAAGTTGTTAAAATAACTTGCTTACCAGTACAGTTATTTCCATAAACCTGTCGTGTTTCTTTAGATATTTTTGCACATCAACAATTTGTGTGACTCATTTTTACTAAATGTTTTGCAGTTTCTGCATGCTCAAATTGTGTACTTTGTGAAATTTAACCAACTTATTAATTTTCTCCAGTGGAATTTTCTTGTGAAATCCACTTTCAGTTCAAAATTCTGAGTGGAAAAATACCATCTTTAGAAATTTTTGCCTGCCTGTAGAGAGAAGGTAGGGAGATGGAGCAATATATAGGTACCTACAGTTACACCATTAAGAGTGGATATTTATCTTTATCATGCTCAAAATCTCCCACCTTGTTGTCTGGTCAAAGTGAAGGTCCACACATGTTCATCAACAGCTGCTAGATAACTTTTTGACTAGGTACTTCCTCTTCTGCATCACTATTAATTGGGTCCTTCTCCTGCCACTTTGCACTTTGCTTATTTTCCTTACCTCCAGAAACTATGAAGCTGTAGAAGACTGAAAAGTGAAGCCAAATGAGAGTGCATCGGACTTCAAAACTGAATTTGGGTCAGTAATTGAGGTTGACAGCAACATTGATTATTGTTATAAGAAAGCAGATAAATTAAATGTATTGGAAGTACTTAAGATTATTATAACCAGTAAATTGTAAATTTAAGCAATGAAATAAAAAATATTCAAGCCAACATTAACACAGTCACACAACACATGAAAATATATTGTAAACCAGTCTCTCTGTCACAAAGTAATCAATTTAGACAGGGGGAACCTGAAAAGGCTCAAACTGTAGATTTTTATCCAAACTTCAGAGGACTCCACTAGGACATATGGATCTCTGTCCCCATGCAATCTCCATTCACCTGGAAGGCCCTGTATCAAACCTTCTCTTAGCAACTAATATCATACCTACTAGTTGCCTTCCTCTTGAATGGAAAGACTGGCCAGCCTATACCCTCATCTAGAAAAACCTTTTGACTTCTCTGTGGTCTTTGATGCATGCATTTATTACTAAGATTATGTCTACACTGCAAATAAACACTCATGGGAGGCCCATGCCAGCTAACTCAGGCTTGCGGGGCTCGAGCTAAGAGACTGTTTAATTGCAGGCTTGGGTTGGCACATGGGCTCTAGGACCCTGCAAGATGGGAGGATTCCAGAGACTGGGCTGCAGCCCAAGCCCAAATGTCTATACCTCAGTCAAACAGCCCTTTAGCCTGAGCTCCACAAGTCCAAGTTAGCTGGCATAGGCCAGTGGCGAGTGTTTCACTGCAGTTTGGATATACCCTAAGTGGACATCCCTCTCACACTGCCCCTCCCACTGTTGGGATTCCCTCTGAGAACTCTTTCCACTCAGCTTTCCAAGAACTCAACTTGACTCCAACCTTCATCACTCACGTATCTTTGTTTGGCATACAGGAGTGCTGAGTTGATCGGACTCAAATGCAGAGGGGGTGGATGCAGGTTACATCACAGCTTGAAAGCTACACAGAAACCTCCCTTTATATACATTACACATCTCATTACGTTTACTATGTAGTGTATCAACCATTTTTGGATAGACTTGGTTACTTTTGCAGGAACCAATCCCTGTGCAGAATGTGCTGTCCAGGCAATGTCCGTTGTTTGACTTCCTCTTTACTCATCTCTACATTCTTAATTTATTTTGTCCCTAGTCATCTAGTTGACAGTAAATAGTTCCCTGGGTGTTCTCCCTCTTATCTTAGTTCAGACATTCTGTCTTCTTAGCCTACTGATCTATTTACTTATCCTATTTAGCATAAACATTGTTTTTTAAAACCTGATGTTTTATTTACTTCCCTAATTCTGTCTTCCAAAAAATACCACACACCACACACCAAAAACACTAACCCAGGAACCTATCCTTGCAACAAAGCCTGATGCCAACTCTGTCCACATATCTATTCAAGTGACACCATCATAGGACTATGACTATCCCCCTACTGTTACTCACACCTGTCTGAAATGGGCCATCCTGATTATCACCAAAAAGTTTTCTCCTGCTAACAATAGCTCATCTTAATTAATTAGCTTCTTAGAGTTGGTATGACAACTTCCACCTTTTCATGTTCTCTGTATATACACATATATATTCAGAGAATATATTATATATATAATCTTCCTACTGTATGTTCATTCTATGAATCTGATGAAGTAGGCTGTAGCCCACGAAAGCTTATACTCAAATAAATGTGTTAGTCTCTAAGGTGCCACCAGTACTCCTCGTTCTTTTTGCGGATACAGACTAACACAGCTGCTACTCTGAAACCAGTCCTCATATAGTAATTCATAACATTCAGAGAAGAGGTGAAGTTGCACTGAAATTTCTGCATGGAGAAGTCTTCATTATTGTTTGCTTTCAATGTGAATATAGGTATTTTGTCAGCCACATTTACCCAAATATCTCATCATAGGAGGTTCATAACAGCTTGGGTGAGAGACAGGGCAGGACCTCTCACCCCCATGCCCTTGCTGTGCACCCACATCAAGATTAGATAGAATCTCTCTCTTAATATGGAGACTTAGGTCTCATTGCCACTATAGCTGCACTGGGATAGCTATATCTGAAAAACATTTCTGGCATGGACCCTGCATCCACTAGCCAAAAGAAGTGCTTTTGCCAATACAGCTTATACAGTTAGGCAAGTAAAATCAGCTTTACTAGCAAAAGCTTTTTTGTGCTGATACAATTGAATTTCACTATGATTTTTGCTTTTACACCAAAAGAATCACACACACCTAACTGACAGCTATACAGCAAAAAACTAAAGATCTGGCCTTATATAAGGTAAAATCAGGACAAAGAAAGAGTGAAATTCTGAGTCTTCTTATAAAAACAGATGATGTTCCAAAAGTGGGAGTGTCCATTTCAGTGAGTTGGATTTGCAGAGTCAAAGAGGCTTAATTGTTCCAAAGGCTGCAGTAGAGTATGTATTTCCCTAGCTGAAATAGGATGGCTAATTAGAAGCATGCTTTCAAAACTATAAGGGTTTATCTTTCTTCCTCTATTTAACTCTTCTCTGACCATATTTTTTAAAAATAACACTGAAGGAGGAATTTGTGATGAACAAATTGATTTTGTTCTTATTAAATACAAGCTATTATCTTAGGATGTGCTCTGTTGGCCAAAACTATTATATTTGACTTTTTTCCCTTTCCCCCCCTAAATTTTGCTTTGCAAAAGAAAATCCTCCAAAGGATATGCCTAATGCCCTGCTACCCATCTTGAATCTTTAGAGCCATTTCAACTCCCTTAGTGACCCCATTTAAGCAGCTTTTTAACTAGTGTCAGCTCCTGCAAACTGCAGTGAGGTGAAAGCAAAAACTGGCTGGCAGGTTCATTTGCACAGTAATGAGTTCTGTCTCCCAACCTGCAAGAGACTGAGTGAGAAAGAGATTACCTCCCAACACTTCCTATTACCTGTGATTGACATACCCATAAGATACATACTTATATTTCCAATCTTGTCCGAGCTCCACTCCCAGAACCCAGTGACATTATATAAGAACTGAGAATTAGTGTCATGAAATATTTCTACAAAGATTGCTAATGTAGTTTTCTGTGTCTCAACATTGTTCTCTACTTATTATTTTTAATTTGTGGGCTTGAAATCAGCACCTAATGGGTAAGCATGTATTATTTCAAAAATGAAAACACTTCCCTACTTCAAAATATATTGTTTTACTGCCCTATTCAAATGGATAAAGCTGGGCTTTTTAAATAATCCAAACTGGCCATCCAACAGAATATTAGACAGCCATTAATTTACATCAGTGAGACAGAGGAAAAAACTTAACCATTGCACTATTTTACACAGCATAGTCTATGCTGAAGTGGAATTAATGGGTGTGGTGAAATAACTGTGCTACAGAAACTACAAACCCCATAACTGGCACCCTTGTTAGCAATTTCAGCTGAAAGGCCAAATACTGACTGGGCACAGAGAGCAGTGATCCCAGATACTTGGACAGGGTACTGGGGAGGAGCTTGTACTGCTGCAGTCCATATCCTGTATGCTCTGTGCATTGAAGACCTCAGTTTTTAGCAATATCAACCCATTAACATTCAGGAGCAGTGAGATATGCTGTATAAAAAGTTATGGGTATAGTAATGTAGGCTGGAATAAAAGGGCAAATGAAGCTAGAATCCTTACAGTGGAAGAGTTGGAGGATTGATCTATATGTTCTTTTAAGCAATGGGGACAAGGGAAGAGATGAGTAGTAAAATGTGAGACAGCTGCTTCAATTTATGGGCAGGTCACCTCAAGACAGATCGGTGCAGGCAAGAGAAGGCTGCTCTTTGCTTTGGAATGAGAGGTCTGGAACGGATGGCATTCATCAGTCCAAAGGTAGAAAAATATGGGTCAGGAAAAGACTTTATTCTGTGGGGGAGTATCCACCTGTGAGCCAGAGGCAGTGAGCTAGCATCTGGATCTAGTTTTAAATAATGTTGTTGTGTGCCTAACTGGAATGATGGAAGGGCTTAGTTCACCTGTGGGCTTTTCCTGAAATTATAAAAGCCTCACTTGGCAAGCTGAGGGAGACAGTGAATTGATGCTGGGCTAGGAGGGTGTGAAGGGAGGAATTCTCTAAAAGTGTTTTCCCTGCAAATGTTTTATTTAGCAGTGCTTCTGTCTAGAGAGCAGAAGCATGTTACCTTGCATTGGTTTTGTCTAGAGAAGCATTTCCTGGAGGCTTTTTATCTCCTTATGGGAGGGAGTTTATTTATTTTTTTCTTAAGGTCTTTAAAGCTTACATTATTTTTCCCTTAGGGCACATTTTATATCACTGCCCAAAATAAAAACTACAGCACAGAAGGTCTATAGCCCTGGCCCAGCCTAACTTTCCTCACAGTCTCTCCATTTTTTTTCTTTTGGAATAAAAAAGCGTTAACTTTACATAATGTAAAGGACCAGTATATTTTATTCCATCTCTTGAGAGACTGGAATCAGAGAGAGTAAATAGGTCTTACAATGCAATATGTTTTACACTGAAGTATTTCTTATCAAAAGCAATAAGGCAATTCCTTGGCCTGTATACAAGGAAAAGTTTCTGAATCTGTTTGTAGACTATTTTGGGCACCATATGAAACTAAGTGTTATAAATTTACAGCGTTTCACTTAAGCTTCCCAGAATTGGGTTCATAACACTTTCATTTGCATTTAGTTAATTCCACAGCACAGTTGTGTAGTTAATTCAATTTTAGGTGTTTTTGCTTAAGTTGTTTGGACTTGCCTACTGGTTGAATGGCATTGCAACATGGTATTAAAAAGGGAACCCTACTTTATACAAGACCTGGATTGTATCTCCTGGCCTGCAACAGAAGAGTATAGACTAGACGCATTGAGGAAGTTGCACATTTGATTGTGGGGAAGATTGTGTGGCTTTCATCATTTTCTGGCTGACTTAGGAGCAATACTGTGCTCTGCAGGAAACCATATGTAGCTCTTTGTCTAGAGGAAAGTTAACATAGGATTGAGTGAGGCATCAAAAGTAAGGTTCCTCTGAACCTCCCCTCCCTGGTGGAACTAAAACCAAAAGAATACAAACTTTTGGTGTGAAATATGAATTAGCACAATGAGAAGGTGCACTCGCCACAAGTAACCGCAGAACACATTGAAGGAATTATACTACAGTATTACTAGCAACAGTTAGCCAATACACAGCACCTCTTGCTTTCATAGTGCCTTATATCCAATAGCTACTCAGAGCTCATAACAAATTTGTGAGATAAATAAGAATATCTCCCTCTTATGGATGAGAAACTTAGAGAGGTTAATTGACTTGCCAATTGCACAGAGGGAAGAAGTGCTAGCTGCTATTGGAACTCCTAGGTTCCAAGTTCTAGGCTCAGACCACAAGTACTTCTTTTTTCTAAATAAAAGGATTGATTCTTTTTAAGTATCAGGAACTTTTTCTCTTTCTCAGTACTTCTCCCTAAGCTCTGCTAGAGCCACATTAGGTAATACATATTTCTTCAGTAAGTGAGTGCTACCACATTTGTTGGTTTTCCAAACCAAATTGGCCCACAACTATTGATGCTGGAAAATATACAATATCCTATTGGAAAACACTGGCTTCCTTTAACATAATGCTTGTTTGTATTCTCTGAAGAACTTCTGTGTAAAATTTGATTAAGGTAAGCTACAGGCATATTTGACATGCTCTAACATGGAATTATTTTTTTTCCTGCAGAAGCAAACCTTTTGATATTGAAATAACAGACAAAGCCTCTGGAACCACATAATGTCTGAAACAAATCACAGTTCAAAATGTTGCGCCTGAACTTTACCCAAATAAGGTTAAAATTATTTTCATGTTCAAACTTTACTTCACTTAAGCTTTAATGAGAATAAAAGATACCAGAACATAACCTGAAGAAACATTTTGCTGGTATCTGATTTTTTTCACGAGACTCCAATAAAGCATTAAACCTTTCTAATTCATATAATCAGTCTTATTCCAACTCATTGCATGTGCAAACTTTTTATCAATTAAACTACACAGTATATATATTTAATCTATAAAAGCTCTCCTCACAGTGTCTCTGGGCATTGGATAATATAAATAAATAATACTTGAGAAACTTATTTCGACCAGGCCAGCCACAAACATTAACTCTTCTTTCATAATGTAATGATGGGGAGGATAAGTGTCAGGTCAGAAACTAGTAAAATCAAAAATAATTAATTCCCTTCTCTGTGTGTCTACCACTGAATATCTTCATCTATGTATAAATCTTTTAGGATGTAAGGTCTTTAAATGTGTCCCACATAGATTCAAATACACTCTTGGCATTTACATTTCCTGGTCTATGCTGCTAACAGAATCAACCCTTGCCAATGAGAGCCCTCAGGCAGGTGATTTAATTGCCCAGTATCAACTCTGATGATCTCTCTAGTGGAAAAAGCAGAATCAGTCAAATGATCTCTTTTCCTCTAAACACAACAGGGAGGTGGGTCAGCAAAAATATAGAGTATTGAATGCTAACAAGTGTAAAGTGTAGTTGTAGCCAAGTCAATCCCAGGATATTGATAGACATATTAGAGAGACAAGATGGGTGAGGAAGAAACTATTACCTCACCCACCTTGTCTCCCTAACAGGTATAAGGGCATCAGCAAGGACACCTAACCTACATTCATTGTTAGATGGCGATCATGAACCTGCAAGATTAATGCACTCTCAATGCTTTAGCTAGGTCAAAAGGTAGTTTGTTAATTCTGCTACTGCAATTCTCAAGACTCATATATCAGAAGATAGCTTATTTGCAAGATGTGATCTACAGGTTCAATTGAAATTCTAACTCCAGTGAAGTGTGACTGGATTTTCTCAGTTGCTGGATGTTTCAATTACACTCATGTTTATATATTTTATGATTTAAGATGTCAGTGCTGTGGAGATAGATACGGTCTTATTTTTAACTTGCCCACATCACACTTTTGTGCAATTTTATTTATGGATAGTGATGGCTAGGTTAATAAAATATACACCATATATCACTGCTACCAACTGACATTGCCAAATAACGTACAAATACGATGTTTCCAAGAAAAATGTCTTAGTTTTTCTTGGGGGTTTGTTTCTGGCTTTAGTTTACTTCTACTGAGATTTTTTTAAATAAATAGTGCCAAAGGAACTCAGGATAATAGATTGGTACCTCTTTATTGGCACATACCTAATTAAAAATATCTGTGCCTTAGATAAAGAAGGTTACCTAATATTTGCAATGGATCCTGCACTTCTTATAAAGAATGCCTAAGGTCTGGTGCAAACACTGAGTCATAGATTTTAAGGGCAGAAGGGACCACTATGGTCATCTACTCTGATTTCCTACATAATGATGGCCATAGAACTTAATCCAGTAATTTTTACAGTGCAAGGAATTATTCTTTTTTATACTACAGTACTTAAAGGAGTTATCACTGAGCACAATAACATACAGTTGAGCTAGGTTGAAGCTAATGTTATGTAGTTACGTTCTCTAAAGGAATTTGTTTTTAAGGATAACTTCTGTACTTTTTTTTGTCACAACTAGGAGGCTTAAAACCTGATTACTTATGTTCTGATTTAGAGTTCTTGACAAGCTACTGTTAGTCTACTAGAACTGTGTGACTCACAAAAGGGTAAAAAAAAAAATTGAACAGAAACAAAAAGGCATAAAAGGAGGAATTTGTTACACCACCAAACAAGGCCAAGAAGGAACTTCTGTTATTGACAAAGAAATGAAAAATAAGCAGTTTTCATTGTCTGTTCTGTAGTCGAAAGAAAGGAGTACTAGACTAAGTGCATAAAATTTAAAACTGCAAAGGAAAATCTATCAATTTAGTTTTTGTTGGATCGTTGCAATTTCATTCCAATGTGATTTCTAGTAATAGTGATGTTATTGGGCCTCAGGTCTTCAATAAAGCTGCAAGATTGTCTGCTATATTTAAATCCTGTGTATTCTGGGGCTTCTCAAATTGGAATTATACTGCACATATAATATTCTAGAGAAGAGAGAGTGTTGGGGATCTCCTTGCAGTCAGGAAGGAGGCCAGGAATTTGCTTTTCATGATGAGGGAGGGAGAGTGAGGAGGTTTAATCCTGCCTGATCTGAACCTCTCAAAAAGGTTTAAATTCACTTTAATGCAGGTAAAGAATGAGGTTTATTATACTATTCTATGTACCTTAAGATGTTTTTTTTTTGTAGACATGAGGTGAAATTAAATTGCATTTTTTTTCAATATCCCACTTTGTCACCTATATAAAGGGGAAGGGTCTACTTGTTACAGAAATGAACTGGGCTACACAAATAACTAATTAGTAGTCCCAACCCTCACAGTGAGGGTCTAATTTTCAGTGCTTGATTTATGCTGGTTTAATGATAGTGCATGTAAATCAGGCTTTTTCATGCAGTTGATTGATGAGTTACATAACTGGTAATTTCTGTGTAAAAAAATCTTCATTTGTACATGAAATTGTGACATTTGCCTGAGCATAAACATACATGTAATTTTGTGTATATAGTTACTGACTTGCTCTTCACTAATCCTAAACCAGGTCACAGGAATCTGTCAACCTTGATTTCTATATCTGTATAATAGAGGGAATAATTCTTGCTCAGCTACCTCACAAGAGTGACGGGGAAACTTTTTAGATGACATAAAGCACTAAGTGCTAAGTCCTATGCTTCTTTTCCCTTCAGCCATGTAGCACAAAGAGAGCTGGAGCACTTTTATTATCAACTCAGTTCAAGCCAAATTTGTCTGGAAGTCTGCAAAATCATACTTTCCAATTTCATGTTTTATTTTCCACTTGTGAGAGGTAGAAAAGGACTGACTTGACTGACATTTGAAATTGGGTTAAATCCATCCCAGTAAGTAGAGGATTAATTGTTAGACATTTTTCCCCTGGTGTAAATATCTGATATGCTTCATTTCAGAAAAGCTATATAAACTTGGATGCTTGCCTTTGCCAGTATATCCAATGCAAATAAGGTGAGGACAGGAGTTGAGGAACATCACTGGTGTACTATAATATTTTATGGCTGTATTGAATTTTGGGATACATTTTCCTCACCTCCACTTTGCTTAGTCTGAATAATTTATCCATTGGGCCTGATCCTGTGAGGCCATCATTATTTTATTTTCATTGTAGTATGGCCCAGAAGGCCCAGTCTAGGACCAGGGCACCATTTTCCAAAGCATTGTATATATATCAGACTCACAATGATAAAAAGACACGCAAGGTTACTTCCAAAAGCAAATTAAGACTTTTCCAGTTATTATTGGAACAAGTAAGACAGTATATTTCCAGGCTAATAAAATGCAAAGTTACTCCAGTGCACAATACATAGAACCAAGAGGTCAGCAACATTTGTGTTACTGGGGGTAGGGTGGGGAAATGCATTTTAGAATAGAATAGGACATTTTCCAACTATCTGAACTTCATTTGATCATTATACTTCCTTGGCGCCTTCTCCTCATTTCTCTCATTTGTATGTGTGCCAGTTTGAGGATAGCAAAATATAATAGCATAATTATCTGCATTTTTGGTGTATAATGTCTGGCATTCTTCTGATGAGTATCTGATTAGAAAACAGTTCAATAAAAATATTCCATATCTAAAAAAATCACACCACAGTTCATATCCAGTAATTACCAAAAAGGGAATTATTTAATGGTGATCTGGAAGACTCTAGGATTAACTACCATATGTTCATTGACATTAATACCAAGAGCTATGTGTTTTCTGGCTGAAATACAAATACCATCTTGAAGAGAGCAAATCTCTAAGTTAACCACAAATTCAAGTAAGTTTCACAGCTTGTGTATGGAAGAAGTACATGAAAAGCTGGGTAAATTTGCCCTTTACAGATGTTACATTTAGTTCAGTATCATGACATCAGAAGACAAATCTTCTGAAATATGACAATTTAAATTTATCACAATTGAGCTGATATGAATCCACATTTGATCCATAGGGAATGAAGGTACAGACCCAAAGACCCATGTGTTTGTGTGCTTCTAAAATTAATTTTAAAGGTATCCTATACAGCAGACTTACTAGTGAAAAAACCTGATTTATGAATTTATTCAGGAATCCAAGATAATAGTTATGTTTGCTAATCTTTATGGGCCCGTTTTACTCACAAGTCTTCAGACAACTACAAGGTGTATTTAAAAATGTTATGAACCTTGACATTTTAATGAAGAATTATTCTTCTGAAAATTTGTACCGGATTTGTACCGGAATTTCAGTATTCATTTGTAGGTTTTGTTAATTGTCCTTTGCCTGTTTAGACTTTCCAGTCATGCAGCAGAATGGATAATGTGACTTAAGTGACCAATTACAATACATGAATAATGAGTACGACTGCACGTCTGTCACAGAGGTTACAGATTCCATGATTTTCCAGGACTTCCGGGATTTCCGCAGCAGCCACCACCCCTCTCTCCCCACCAAGCAGCAGTGAGACTCATGGGCCACCTCCTTCCCCCCTGCACCCAGTAGCAGTGGGATTCCCTGGTACAGCACCACCAGCTCCCCCTGCACCAGCAGGCGGCACCCACAACGCCCTGGAGCTGCCCCCACAGAGCACCCATGGCACTGATAGATCATACCTGTTTGGCAGTTTTCCTTTTATTTCTTATAATGATGCTTAGGGGGAAAGAAAAAATGGAGCTAGACACTGTATAAATATAGAATAAGAGAGAGTCTTTACTCCAAACAGCTCACAGCCAAGACAAAAGGTTAGGGGAAAGGGATAGAATGAACAATGTGATGGCAGCAAATGCCATACTACTTCTGCAGTTTGTTTTGTTTTGTTTTTTACAGTGTTTTTGTTTCATTGTTTAAATCCTGGCATTGGGGTTATCAGGGGAGAGTTCAGAAGAGCTGGAGTAAACAGACAATGAGCACAAGTTTAGCTGTCTAGAGCTGAAACTGCAGAAAGCAGTCTGATGACATTCCCAGTCTCCATTGGCCACTGCTTGAACTATTCTCTGCAGCTGCTGTGCTTGACTTCACTTTGCAGCAGCTCCTCCCTAAAGTTTTTATTCCTTCCGCAAAGGCCACAGATGGCTGATAGGGAGGTCTTAATGCCCCCAGAGGATGCAGAGGTCTCCCTTACACAAATCCAGATTTTCCTATCCAAAAAGCCTCACTCTGAAAAACAAAGTTCTTGCAGCCTGTGAATAATCCCTGGAACGGATCTAATTATGTCACCTTAGTCCGGGAGGTAGCTGTTCTCAGTACTAAGTGGGGATCATATGCAAGGGGATAAATGGGACATCAGAACTGATTTCAAAGAAATGAAGCCTAAAGACTGTAATATTAATGTACCTGCTTCATTGGTTTCAGAGTTACACCTACCATGCCCTGGCTACCATTCTCAGCAATGGGATCATCAAAATGAGGAACTGCTAGGAAACAGCTTAAATCCAAGATTTATGTAGCATTTTATACAATATAAAACCATTCTGAGAAGTGGCACCTTGCAGGATTATTTTTTCCAGGAACGATGCAAGAATCATGGTGTTTAACTCTGCTCTGGGAAGAGTCATGAATATAACAATAGCTGTTCTTCCTACATTCTACAGACCAGGTTCAAAGCTACCGCAAGTCTTGCAAAGAAGTAGCAAAGTTCCCTTTAAAAAGCAACTGGACCACTGATGGGTTCCTCAAAAGATAATGCTGTTCATTTCTTATTGGCTGTTCATTTATCCCCTGTAGGAGAGATTATAAGATTTCCTGATCATCTGATTGCTGTTAGTTAAAATTGCAACTTAATAAATCTTTCTCAACCAATTGTATTTATCCAAACCTTATCTGGATGTTTGAAACAGTCCTATTCCTGAACAAAACAGGAAAACAGTGGAAAGCTCACAAGAAAGCCTGCTGTCCTGAGGTTTCCAACCCAATACCCAGCCAAAGAAATATAGACAAGACTAAAATTTTGTACTATGTTTCCAAGTGTGGCAGGCCTTGCACCGCAGTGCCCCTTTGTGGCAGGGGTGGGATAGGGTGTTGGACCTTCCCCACTATCCAGTCTTCACTCCCGTCTCTTGGTGGGTGGTTCAATGCAACCTAATGGCCTATCTCTGCACAATTACCCCTTTGATCGGGGTAGTGGGACCTAACGGCCAAAGTCCATATAGCTTCCTCCTCACAGGCGGAGTAGTGCAGCCTAGCATCCAGAGTCCCAGCAACTCATCCCCTAGTCTCAGGGCAGTGTGTCCCAATGGCCAGAATCCATACCCCGCACCCCTAGTCTCAAGGCATTGTGGTCCAATGGCCAGAGCCAATATATTGCGCCCCTAGACTCAGGGCAGTGTGGCTAAATGGCCAGAGTTCATATAGCTTCCTCCTCGCAGCAGGGTAGTGCGGCCTGGTGGCCAGAGTCTATGAAACTCACCCCCCAAGCATCAGGGCAGCGCGGCCCAATGGCCAGAGTCCTTATACAGTCCCCCTCACAGGTGGGGTAGTGCAGCCTAGTGGCCGAAGTAGTAGGGGGACCTCTCGGGTCCCAACCCAGGGCTCTCCTACTGGTGGGGTTTCTCTTGCCCCTAGCTTGGCAAGGATCTGCCTGCAACAAGCCAAGCATCTGTGTGGCTCTAATGCGGTTTGTCTCTAAAGTTCCCCTGGGTCACTTCCTACCATCAACATCGCGTTCTCCATTCTGGGTGTGTGTGTGTGGGGGGGTGTTCTCTGCTCTCTTCCCCTCTTCTGGCATCCTCCATCTGTGCCTAAGGGTGTGTCCCATCTTGGCTGGCCTCTGGATCTTAGAATGCTGGCTGTCCCTCGTCGGGATCTGGTGGCGTGCCCCCTTCCCCTCTGACGGTCAGCCCAGACTGAGCAGCGATTTAGGCTTTTATACCTAGTCTCCAGTTGGAGCATGCCAGAAGGGCTTCAGGGCATGGCTTCCTCTGCTAGGAAGGAAGGGTGAAGGGTACCAGTGTGGGGTCACTCCACCCCATCACACACCCTCCCCCCTTAAACAGCCACTGGGGCGGGCTGACCCTGGACTGTTTCCCCCCATCTTCTTCCCTGACTCAGGAAAAGAAGTCTGCATTCCCATGGGTCTTCCTCAGCTGGTGTGACACATGGAAGGAATAGGGTTGGAGGGACAGATACATGCATGATCCATGTATTCGTTTCCTTCATGCTATTAATCCATCTGAGGGCTGTGTGATCCGTCACCAGGGAGAAGGTGTTCCCTAACAGGTACTACCTTAGTGCGTCAACCACCCATTTGATCACCAGGGCTACCCATTCTATGGTGGAATACTGGGTTTCTCAGGGGAACAACTTACAGCTTAGGTACAAGACGGAGTGCTCTTCTCCCCTCTCCTCTTGGGACAACATGGCTCCCAGCCCTACCTCTGAGGCATTGGTCTGCAGAATAAAGGCTTTGAGAAATCGGGCTGTATCAGTATTGGCTCCTGGATCAACCGTTCCCATAGGGCACCGAAGGCCTTCCCACAGTCTTCTGACCACTGGACCTTTCTTGGCTGGAAGCTTCTTGTCAGGTCGGTGAGGGGGGCAGCAAGCGTAGCAAAGTTGGGTACAAATCGTCGGTAGTATCCAGCCAGCCCTAAGAACTACCATACCTGTCCTTTCGTTGTAGGTAGGGTAGACTACCCCCTTGTCTACAAAAGGACAAAGTCTCCCTTGGCCCACCATATAGCCCAGATATGTCATTTCTTGTTGGCCCAAGTGACATTTGGCTGGGTTTGCGGTGAGGCCAGCCTTGCCTTATAGCATGTTAGCAAGGTGCTTGAGATGTTCCTCCCAGTTGGCGCTGTAAATGATGATGTTGTCGATGTATGTTGCTAAAGCAAAAAAATAAATAAATAAAAAGGTGGGGGGCAGCTGAAAAATCTTCCCCAAGATTGACTGGAATGCCTCCCTTTACAATGTGTCGCCCCAGCCACGTGCTTCCTCAGCTGGTGCCTGCAGCCAACCCTGGCTGCAGAGTATAAGCTGTGGGGGCTCAACACTTGATTCATGAGCTGCTGGAAGGTGTCCACAGCCCCATGTAACCCAAAAGGCATCATTGTGAATTGATAGAGGCCAAATGGTATGGGAAAAGCTGTCTTTTCTCTGGAGGTGGGCATAAAAAGGATTTGCAAAGATCCTTTGGTCAGGTCTAGGATGGAGGTGAATTCTGCTTTATCTAGTTGCTCCTAGTCGCTCATCCACCCAGGCCATGGAATAGGCATCAAAATGAGAGATCACTTATGGAAATCAATGCAGAACCTGACTGTGCCATCTGGCTTGGGAACTAGTACTATGAGGCTCTACCATTCGCTCCTTGATTCTTCGACCACTCCTAGGGCCAACATTGTCTTGAGCTCTTTTCACACGGTCTCTCACATCTTCTTGGGGAGCGGGTGGTTGCTCTCCCTCACCTTGTGGCCAGAGATGGTGGTGATATGATGGCTGGCCAATGTTGTCCTCCCTGGCTGGGCTGGCAAGACCATGGGGAAGGTGTACATCACCTGTGGTACCTGTTCCCACTGTACTGGGTCGAGCTCCTGACTTACAGCTGCTCCCTTTGGTTCTACCAGTTCACCCGCCAATGGCCCCAGCTCAGGTTCTGGAGGGTATGGGGCAATCATCAAGCCTTCCTGGTCTCTCCAGGCCTTGAGGAGGTTCACATAGTAAACCTGAGTGTCCTTCCTTCACCCCGACATCCAAACTTCATAATCAACCAGCCCTATTTGTTTGGTCACCACGAAGAGGCCTTGCTGCTTTGCTAACAGTTTGGATTTGGAGGAAGGTAGTAACAAAAGGATGCGGTCCCCCAGCTCAAAATCTCTCATCTTTGTCCCTTTATTGTACTGAGTCTCTTGACTATGTTGAGCCTTCCCCAGGTTCTTGCGCACCAAGCCTTCCAACTCTCAGAGCCATTCTCGCAGGCGGAGGATATATTGAACCGATCCTCTGAGTTGGTTCGCCTGTTCTTCCCATGTCTCTTTCAGGAGATCTAAGATTCCCCAGGGTTTCTGCCCATAGAGGAGTTTGAAAGGGGAGAACCCTGTCGAAGCCTGTGGCACCTCTCGCATGGCAAAGAGGAGAGCTGGGAGCAGCTTATCCCAGTGAAGAGGGTCGTCTTCCATGAACTTTCTCAGCATGGATTTCAGGGTACCATTAAATCTCTCTACCAACTCATCCATTTGAGGGTGGTAGACGGAGGTCTTCAGAGCATGAATATTCAACAGACAGTATAACTCAACCTAGAAGTTACGTTAGTCCCTTGGTCCGTCAATATCTCCCGTGGCAGGCTGACCTGGGCAAAGATCTGCAGGAGCTTGTTGGCGATGACTGGATCCGTGGCAGTCCATAATGGTACCGCCTCTGGGTACTGTGTTGCATAGTCGACCACGACAAGGATATACCTGTGGCCCAAGTTGCTCTTTTCCAAGGGCCCCACCAAGTCCAGGCTGATCCACTTGAAAGGCATCCCAATCACCATCAACGGCACCAGGGAAGCTGTCAGCATCCCTTTCGGACTGGTCTTCTGGCACTCGGGGCAAGAAGCACAATAATCCTGCACCTCTTGGTGAATGCCTGGCCAGAAGAACCTCTGGGACATATTGTAGTGTTTTCTCCCACCAAGGTTATTTGATATCTTATCTGAACTGTGCTTTGAGTGAGATGGAGTGCAATTGGTATCACTGTAAATTATCTCTGAGCATATCTGTCTGCTTTGCCCACCCATTTTGAGACAAAGTAGCCTTCACTGGAACTAAAGACTTTGAACTGTATTAGCCCTCAGACATGAAGCTGAGGTCCCTCTTGATGACATTAGCAAATCTCTGGCGGCTATTTGAAGAATTCTGGAAGAGCTACAAGTCAAGCGTAAATGTTCTTTAACCCCACTAAAACCCACTTTTTAAAAAGAAAGACCTTCTGATTGATATTTTTCAGACTTCAAGCAGAATCAAGGGATCTATCTTTACAGAAACAGCCAAGACAGTCATACTAGATCAATTGCGGTACCAGCACAGTGGCTTAATCAGAACAAGCAGGTAGCTAATCCCAAAGCCTTTACATGAGATCATATAGACAGGCCTCAGAAATTATCTGTAATACAGACTTCAGCTGTATGAGTCTGACAAGCTTATAGACTCCATGTGTCACACCACAAAGAGGTGAAACTTAACAGGTCTGGTTTTATATTTGTGTTGGCTCTGGTGAAACATAGACCCTGTTCAATCCAGATTTATCATCTGAAAGAAACAGCCTTAAAGGGGTTCACATATGATCCCTAGTTGTTAGTGCCATAATTTATAGGACTATTCTAAGTCTACCCATTAAAGCATAGGTGATGTCTCCGATGCCACAAGAACATAGCTGGCTACGATTAGTTATGAATGTTCTAGCCCAATACCTTTATGTGTTGCCAATGTTCTCCATTACTGAATGCCTGAAATGTAATTTTAGAGGATAACTCCTCATTGATTCAGCAGCAAATAACCATTAGAGATTACAATGAAATCTAAACTTCTATAGCAGCTGGGATGCTGGCCAGGGATTTGCCCATAATATACAAGCATTTGCTAACTCTTATTGAATTCAATTTTTTTAAAAAAAGTGATTGTGGGAAGATTGATTTTAAACCCAGAGTGTCAGGATGTCTTGTTTATAGGCTGTTAAAAAGAAAAGGAACATTGCTGATTTGCTTAACAATTATCCTTCAACAAACTTATCAACTTTCCATCTTCATAATGTGACTCTGTGCTCATTAAATGGGCTCTTGAATAACAATTATTTACACTGCCAGTTTATAGTCTTAAACTGCAGCAAGCAAGAGTGAATAATTAGCTCATTTTAGAGGAGAAACTGAGAATGGGCTCTTATTCTGTAAACATGTATTATTCATAGAAAAGCAAGCAATAGGAATTGAATCAAATGAATTTGTGAGATAAAAGGTTGCAACCTATAGGATCACATCATATCCAGTGGCACAAAGGAATCTTTAAGAAAGGGAAAGGAGAGTTATTTATTTAATATAAAAGATGTGAGACTTTAGGTTTCTCCAATAAATTCTGGGTTTAAAGCAGGTGCCTAATCCAAAATCCGTGTGAAGTCAATGGAAGTTTTTCACTTGACTTCAGTGGACTTTGGACCAGGACCCATGTTTATCATTTAACCCCTCAGAAACTCAGTAGGACTTACAGTTTGTTCTTTTGATATCTGTATTAATCCTTGCTGTTTATTTAAATCCAGCCATATAATTTACCAATTTTGAAATGCTTGGTGATAAATTACTCCCATTTTCTCCACTAAATCTTGACTTTATGAAAAATTCATCCTTCCTCTTCTTTGGCCTCAGTAATAACTTGACTGTTGGAGATTCACCTGGGCCATTTATTATTCATTCAAACTCTACTTCTTTTTCTAGAGGGCGGGGTAGATATAAAAATGATGAATCATTCAGTAAACATCAAGGAAGTGTAGCTTCTGCAGTGCTTTTTGATTTTCTGATTGACACTACCACTTTCAGGGTGACTGAGTTTACTTCCTGCTCTTCTCAAGATTGATTGGTACTCAGCAAAGCATGGCCATTGATATCTAGTATTGCTTTCTGTGACAACAGTGTGAATGAAAACTGACATGCTAACTCTTTGAACTCCACTGAGGATAAATGCAGTAAATTGTAGGCTTAAGGTAATGGTCGTACAAAATAAATGTTGTACTATCTTCTATGGATGGAATTGAGGTATTTGAAAATAATCCAGTCCCCAATATCAGGAAATTGGAGAATTTCAAGTCTATTTTCCCCTTTAAAAACAAAAACTAAAACAGAGAGAGAAATGAGGGCTGCAAATATTCTCTGTAGAAGACGACATGGTATGTTTTATAGTTTTTATTCTGACCCAGTCTAATCAAATTCTACAAAACAAAATTCAATCATCTGAATTCTCTACTGCTTTAAATAAAATATCAAAATTTATAGAAGACTCTCTGGGTGTAGTTTGCAGTAGGAATACTGAGAACTCCATTAATATAAATACAAGCATGTGCCATCACATTACAGGAAACACCTCAACTCAATATATATTGATAACACTAATTCTAATTAAGTTTTTCTAACAAAAAAAAGATCATAGATAATGGGTTAAAATCAAGCACGTATTTGTTCCATATTTGAAATACAAATATTAATATGTATTCTCTTTAGGGTATTAGTGAATAGAAGCATATGTGACCCCTTCTAATTGTTACAATTGTGATTTGAGTTTCTTTCACCAAAAACCTGACTTTAGGGGGCAGGGAAGAAGAAATTACTGCATTTTTTAAATTAAGAAAAACTTTGCATCACTTACAAGGACCACTAAACTCAACCTTGAATAACATCTCTGTTCTCAGTACTTCCTGCATCTGAGTCTTCTCCCAGCCTTCTAGCCTTAATATTCGGTTTTCCGGCTCTCTCTCTCTCTATCCGTTGAGGGCCTGACATCCTGCTGCTCCTACAAATGGAGTGTTCTTCTTTGTTGTCATGGTTACAGGCTGACCCATGCCTCAGATCCCTTTTAATCCCTCAGGAGAACATTTGGGGACTGGTCTTGCTACCTTCACCCCTCTTTGCAACTATGTTAACTCAACATGCCCAAATGCATTTGGCACCTGTAATCCACATTTCCTCCAACTGATCAAGTGACTAGTGTCCCTTTTGATCTCTGTAGTCAGCCAAAATTCAGGGTCTTGCAGGTAGCCTGCATTAGGAGAAGAAATTGGTGTTGGAATCAGGTATTTTTCATGTAATATTGTTTGTTTACAACAAAAATACACAGAGTTCTGTTTCCCTGAGCCAAGTAGGAATCAAACACCAGAAGACAGTTTCTTTGCTCACTGTTCCAAGCTTCTTTACAGCTGGCACTTAACCCTAAGTTAAGGGACTCATAGGCACTACTCTCTTCCTCAGGGAAAAATTGCTTCTCTGGCTTTCCATGGTTTTCTGCTGCTTCTCTCTCTGTGTTTCTGTGGTTTCTCTCTCACCACTCCTGCACCACAAACCTCTCGTTCCCGATCTCACCCAGGAGCCTGCACACCCAGCCAGAACCTTCACCTCTTCCCACACGCAGAGCCCCTGAGCCGGCCTGGTGAAAATGAGCAAGTGAATGAGGGTGAGAAGAGCAAGCGACAGTGACAGAGGGAGGGAGGATGGAGTGAGCAGGGTCTCAGAGAAGGGGCAGGGCAAGGTTTGGGGTAAGGTTGTTTGGTTTTGTGAATAGAAGTTGGCAACCCTATTTTATGCCCTGGCCTAGAAGAGTAAATCTTGATCATCTGGAGCTAGGCGGGGCATTCCCCAATTAACAGCTCCTCACCATTGCTTCCTTAATGACCCCTTTCACCCTCATTATTTCATTTCCTGTTTGCTCGCTCCTCTCTAGCCCCGATGCCCAGTCTCCTTTTATTTAACTCCTCTGAAGTCAGGCGGGATAATATCAAATATGTAAAATGGGGGCATATGATATTTATAAACACTAATACGTATAACTCCCTCATTTTCCACATATCTTTTCTACTAAGCTTCTCATCTCTTCCTCTTCAAATGCCTTAGTAAACCCCACTATTTCCATGTATGCTTTCTGTAATTGTCTCATCACCATTGAAATAACTGAACTTTTGTCCTTTTTTGTCTCAACTGTGCTAGACAGATTCTTGCTGTGTCCCATTCTGTCTTGTAAAGCTTCAAATGTGCCCTACATAAATGCTTATTAATAAGTAAAATAAATAAACTATCTTTAGTATCCATTGATCTTAAGTTTTTATCAGTGAGCCAGTGCATATAAAATAAGCACTGGCCTAAACCATAGCAGCCCTCCCCCTTTTTTTATAGAACAGGTAAATTTATCAACTTCAAGGAAGTCACCAGCAGGACTCAAGCTATTCCCCTCAACTGCAAACATGAATCTTCCCTGTGATTCCTCAAATGATACCAAGTACAGCAAATCCAGCTGTCTGTCTTCTAAGTTAAGTCCTAATCTTAGGATGTGCTATGGTGCAATGAATCCTAATCGGGGAGACCTTTGAGACTGCATAATATTTGATTGGACTAATAAATCCCAATAGAACTCTTCCGAAAGCTCTGTCCCAAGGTAAAGTAAACCCTACAAATTGCCATATTTACATCTGACAATATAAAAATGGAGTCCCAATTAGTTCATGATGCTCACCAGTGCAACAAGACATTTGAGCATTCCCAATTGAGCACTATCCTCTCCTGATCTCTGCTTGAAAAAACATTTCTCTACTTGAAAGACAGTATTGTTCATTATTTAATGTATGTCTGACATCCCGGATGAATTAATTAAATCAGAAAATTGGCACTGTAATTTCAAATCCGGGCACAAGAGAAAATTTAGTAAACAGATAGTTAATAAAAACAAAAACCAGAACACTTATCTCAACAGCCTTTGTGAAATAAAAGCAGGATATTTTGGGAGATGGCACTAAAAAGAGTGAAAAGATGTGAATGCAACAACATTAAAAACATTTGCACATCTGGCTTAAATAAGACAATGATGTATGTATTAAATTACACAAATTAACCATTGATGTAAGGATGGAAGTGTCACACGAAAAGAACTTTCCAAGTTTAACTGCTCAAACCTAGACTATTTTGAGTTCAGTTTGGCTCATGGTTCAGTAATTTGTTCTAATCTTCAGATGGACAAAATCTGAATTCCAGTACTGAACTGTAGTTAGATATGTGACTTAACAGCAGAGATAGTGTCTGGCTTCTCCCCACACTGAGTGATGCTACTCAGGCTGGGGGAAATAGGGATGGGAAAAGGATCTGGTCTGGTGGTTGGATAAACAGTACCGTGTCCCTTTGATATGGAGAGATGAGGACTTGTGCTGATCTGAAACTTCAGGAAACAAAATAAAGTTTCTTTTTCTTTACCTGTCCATTCTGTCATTATTATGCTCACACCTGGGCAGGATTTCCTGCATGGGAGGAGGAAAGTGCAGTGAGTTCAATATGCTTCCAGAAACACACAATTAACATAACAATAAAGGCATCTGATGCTGCCCAGTGAATAAATACCCACCCCTTCCTCTCAACACTACTCCCCCACTTCCCCAGCCACCAGTCTCCACAGCACAAACCCAACCCCCAGGTGTTAACCCAGTGGAGGTGTCCTGTCTGTAGTGTGTGAACTGTCACAGGAACAAAAGGCAAATGATCTTCAGTTGCAGGGGAACAAATCCATCAAGCTATGAAGCCTCCCAAATATGTGCTAATGTTCCATCATGTGCTTTTTCAGCAGCTGCATGGGGTTTGAGGGTTGCCCTTGAAACAGTCAGAGGTCATCCCCAGCCTCCCTTGTGTGCTAAGATGTGGGCACATGTAACATCCTTGATTTCCCAGTGTTCACATACTGCACAGAGTTTGTAAGCCAGGCTTGTCGTGTGCCCACTTGGGACAGAAGCATTCACAAATGCAGCAGGCTTTCATTGGCCACATTGGCATTCAGATGTTATGTGGGCAGCACCAATGAGGTTTAAGCTTTCCCAATGTGCACTCCCTGACCACTCTGGAGCTACTGAGTTTGTAATTGAATTCTTTTTCTCCAGGATCACTGATGGGGGTCCAGCTTAATGAACCAAGTTAGGGAGCGGGTCCTCCAAAATAACAATTGACACAGGCACACTGTAGAGAATAATAATGTTTCTGGGGAGAACAATATTGTTTCTTCCCCTTTCAAGTACAATCCTGATCTCATCAGCACCCTGGCATCCTGAACCTTTTCAGTGTTTCCCACCCTGGTATTCATGAATCTGCCTCTGTGGTCCACGTATCTGTATCTGATAGTTCCTGAGAGGAAAGAGGGTCATCCAGATGCCATTATAGACTAAAAAATGAAACAGCTGCTTTCCAGATCCCCACAGAGTGTTGTAATTGAAGCACTGGGCAGCCAGAAACAGTGAATCTGCTGAGAGTTCACAGTCTTCCTCTCCAAACCAAAGAAATATTCTGTGGGAGCATCAGAGTCATACAGCTGGATTATATGGGCCCAAACCAGAGCTCTGTGAAAAATATAAGTTGTAAAACACTAACTGGTCAAATTATGTAATTAACCGGTTAGCTCTGCTAGGTTCTCACTGTTCTTTAGATTTGTGTTCTTTAGCTAGAGAACAGAACGGAAAATTAGTATTAGCCAAAATAGCTTTTAAAGCAATCGAGAACTTACAGAAAGCATAATAAAGATGGTTAGACTATAGTGTGAACAATGTCAAAAATTGAACTCAGCACGGGATATTGCAATTTTCGAGAAATAAAATGATTCAGTTCACTCAATGATTTAGCACAATTTTATGACAATGGCAAGTTTTTATCCTGTGTGACTTTGGTATCAGCACAGTGTGACGGGTTCCCCTGGGTTACTACCTGGAACTGGGGTACCACTGAGTCCCTGTCACCCACCAGCCTGGGCTCCTTTTTACATTGTACTTCTGTGACAAGCTGCAGACATGCTTCCAGTCTCACACTTCCATCAGCACATAGATAGAGACACACCCCACTGCGGGTACATGCAGATAGGCTTTCTGACCAGCCCTTGCATGGGAAGGCACCACTAGGGCATTCTCAGCTTCTCAGGCACACACTACCTCTGGGGTGTAAACCCAAAATTATACTGTCTTGCTCTGCACAGGGAACTGTACAGCGTAAGCTCATAGAATTCGCTCTCATCCCTCAATGTGGAGAGGAATATGCAATAGCCTTTGCCCCAACGGTATGATCTTTCATACACCTCACTCCAGTTCAGTGGTTTAGATAAAGCAAAAACAAGTTTACTAACTACAAAATGTAGATTTTAAGTGATTATAATTGATAGCAAATAGATCAAAGCAGATTGCCTGGCAATTAAACAAAAAACACAAACTAAACTTAATACACTAAAAGATTGGATGTAAATAGCAGATTCTCACCTAAGTGATGATACAAGCAGGCTGCAGATTCTTCAGGAGCAAGCTGCATTTGCTTACAGCTTGGAATCCCCAGGTGTTCCATTCACAGGCTAAAAGTCCCTTTAGCCTCAGTCCAGCACTTCCCTCAATTCAGTCTTTGTTCTTTATGTGTTTCCAGGAGTCAACTTGGGTAGGGAGTAAACAGTCAAGATGTCACCACTCCCCTTTTGCATATGGCAGGAACCCTTTGTTTCAAAGCTTGGTTCCCACACCAGTGAGTGGAAAAATACTCAGAGGGGTAGCCATGTTAGTCTGGAATTGCAGAAGTGACTAGTTAGTCTTTAAGTAACTAGTTAGTCTTTAAGGTGCCACAGGACTCTTTGTCACTTCTGGAAAAATACTGACATCCCAAGAAGGAGTCCAACACTAGGTGGCATGCTCACATGTCCCTGTAGTGTCAAAGTAGCCGTTGCTGTCTGTAGCATCCTCAGGAAGGCTCCCCCAAGGTGGAAGATAAGCTTCTTCTAAGAACTATTGTTTCCTCCTAATGGATCATTAATCTGCGTAGACCCTTTCCAGCCAGCCATCTAGACTTCGAGCCTTTTGTCTAGTGGGTATTGCCCAGGACTAACTACATGTGAAAAATAGATACAGTTAATATTCATAACTTCAGATACAAAAATGATACATGCATATAAATAGGGTAATCATATTCAGCAAATAATAACCTTTCCAATGACATCTCACATGCCTTATCTTGCATAAAATATCTCATAATGATGCTATAATCATATCATAATATCACTGTGAAGTATATGGGGTGCAGTGTCACACATGGATCTATGGATCCTTAAATATAGATCCTTATTTACTTCCAAACAGTATTATATGACAATAGAATTATGGAAGTGCCCATGACAGTTCAACCAAACCATTCTATAGCAGAATTTAGAAATTTAGATTAGTTACTTTATTATCAAACAATGTCAAGTCAGGTCACAATTACCTTGTTCAGAGGATACTCATCAACGGTTTGCCACTCTCACATGCATTAGACTATTGATAATTGCATCCCCAAATATAATATGCAGGTAATTTTCAAGCTTTTAAGATTTCTCTGGAATTTCATTTAATAAGATTTCTCTGGAATGAACTATTTAGCTAACGAGCCAAATCAATGCTGCCAATTCTCTTAACTACAATTTGTGAGATTTATAGGATGAACTCTTTTAAACACTAAAAATTTCACACAAGGAAGTGCAGTTTCTTCTTATGAATAGGACAAGGTTTAGTTATTTGATGAGTTTCTCCAGCCTCCATGGTATCAACTGAATTAGTGATTCAGTGTAATTTATAGACAACTAAGACTGAACTTGTTAGTGAAAAACATACATTTAGTGTAAAACATACATTTTACTAGGTCAGAGGGTTTTAACTCAGGGCAGACTATATGAGAAGAATTTAACAAAACCAATATGTCACTTTAGTAAACAACACATGCATATGAATTTTTCTGTTTCTCGTTTGGAACTGACAGCAAAGGTGTATTCTCCAGCTCAGCTGCACAGTTGCAATAACTAATTCAGTCAAGGTATTTTCACAGCTGTGTTCCTGATCATGTTCTGGAGTTCACAGCAGTCTTCCTAGGTAAGACTCAAAAGACAGGGTTAATAGGGTGCTTGTCAGTAGCAAGACTTTAGTTGTTGCTAAGCAGGGAGCACTCTTGCTGGCTTGGCAACAACAGTCCTGCTCATAGTCTCTCATCCAGATGTCTGGTTTCAGAGAGCAATATGTTGAACAACATAGACCATTCTGAACAATTTCTGCTGGTTACTCTTCTTGGCAAATCTGCTGAGGGCCACTTTTCACAAGAGTCTAACACAATTGCTCTTTTATTTAGTAGTATTATTATTTAATATTTATTATTACTACACACTTCTTATACTAATGTTGACTCACAGGGTAGAAACTAGACTCTCCCATCCCTTTCTGTCATGAGTCATTGCTTCCATCTGCTCTGTGGTGTTCAGATAGACTCTTTTACCCGCCCTGCTAAGGGTTCTTAAGGTTTCCCTCTCATTTCCTCATGCCATTCAGTTTCCTCTTCAAAGCTTCATGCGGAAGTCTGTATGTTTGCATCCAGAGTACATGCCACATTTTTTTCCAGTGTTTCCTTCTGACTGTAGTGGAAACAAGCTACTGGTTGATGATTTCTCTCATCTCTTTGTTGATGCTGAAGTCTGTCCATCCAATGCCCAATATCTTTCATAGACCCATATTTTCAAAGGTTTCTAGCTTTCTGTCTAATGTTTTGGTAGATATCTAGTTTTGTCTGGTGCTGTATATCACCGATTTCCATACATTGTTGAATTTAGTGAATACTGTGGATGCATTAACTATCCTTGGTGTCAGTTATTTCTTCAGTTCCCCATTAGCTTTCATGGTGCTGCCTACGTAAAGGAACTGTTCTACTTTCTTGATGTTTTTGCCTTCTAATATGATGTCACTGGTTGATGTTGGGATTCAAGGATGATTGTTTTGGTGTAACTGACTTTGAGCCCTGCTTGGTCTGCTGTTTTTCCCAGTGTGTCTGCCTTGGTTTGTGGATTTCAGTTGTGTTGCTCAATAGTGTGATATCATCAGCAATGTCTGTCTTTCAGGCATTTGCCATCTACTCATGCTATCCAGTATTTGTGTTGCTAATACACTTCTTCATCTAGTCAAATGCAATGCCAAACAACAATGGAGATTAGAATGCACCCATTACTTGCTGATGCCCACATTGAAACTCTCTGTTGTTTGGTTGCTCACCTTACAGTGCATTTCACATTGTTCTATGTAGCCTTGATGATGGTGATGACTTTAACTGGAATTCCATAAAACTGAAGAATATGCCACAATGTGTGTCCTTGCGGTCTGTCAAATGCCTTTTGAAAATCAATGAAATAGATACTAAAGGAACCCTGACATTCTGTATGATCTTCTATGATGGCCCTTAATGTGAAAATCAGATCTACATAGGAATTTTTGAACCAAAGTCCAGCCAAGTCTCGCTCTCTTACTTAATCATGTAAGCCTTACACACATTTCCCTGCCTCAGTTAGCTCACACTCCAGGTAATTCTTTGGGCTGGGGTCATGGGCCTTCTGAGAAGTTCCTGGTCCTTCTGTCACAGATCATTGTTTGTATGCTAAAAGATGGAGTCATTTCCCTCAAACTTTCTATTCTGCTCTTTCCCATTCCACCTCTTTCCCTCTCATGTCCCTCTTCCTCTATGGTTCACCCATCTAGTTCCCCTGTGTGTCTGCTTATTTAACCCCCTGCCTGGTCAACTGGCTTCCTCTGTCCTGTGTTTGATAACTTAAGAACATAAGAATAGCCACACTGGGTCAGACCAAAGGTCCATCCAGCCCCATATCCTGTCTACTGACAGTGGCCAATGCCAGGTGACCCAGAGGAAGTGAACGTAACAAATAATGATCAAGTGACCTCTGTGCTGCTATCCATCTCCACTCTCTGACAAACAGAGGCTAGGGACACCATTCCTTACCATTCTTGGATAATAGCCATTAATGGATTTAACCTCCATGATTTTATCCAGTTCTGTTTTAAACCCTGTTATAGTCCTAGCCTTCACAGCCTCCTCAGGCAAGGAGTTCCACAGGTTGACTGTGTGCTGTGTGAAGAAGAACTTCCTTTTATTTGTGTTAAACCTGATGCCCATTAATTTCATTTGGTGGCCGCTAGTTCTTATATTATGGAAACAAGTAAATAACTTTTCCTTATTCACTTCCTACACATCTATATACTCATGATTGTATATACCTCAATCATATCCCCCCTTAGTCTCCTCTTTTCCAAGCTAAAAAGTCCTAGCCTTTTTAATCTCTCCTCATATGGGACCCGTTCCAAATCCCTAATCATTTTAGTTGCCCTTCTCTGAATCTTTTCTAATGCCAGAATATCTTTATTGGGAGGAGGAGACCACATCTGTATGCAGGACTTTCCATTGCTCCTACCATTGCTTCCCTCTCTTCAGATCTAATGAGGAGTTCTCAGGTGAACAAACCTATTTAGAGTCTCTATTGCAGGGATCGGCAACCTTGGCACGTGAGACCGCAGGGTAAGCACCCTTAGCGGGCCCGACCGGTTTCTTTACCTGGTGGTTCGCCAACCGCGGCTCCCACTGGCCACGGTTTGTGGTCTGGTTCCAGTGGGGGCTGCGGGAAGTGGCGGCCAAGATTGGAGCCTTGTCTGGAGTCAAGAGTAGACATATGTAGACATGGAGACTCTTCTCCACACATTTGGGATGAGGGCACTAGAGAACAGTGTCCTGTTCCGCTCTGTCACAGGAAAGAGGGACAGAAAATGAGACCATCCCATTAGTGATCTGAACATTACTGTCCACTATGGTAGAGTTTCCTCTGGTACACTCTGTTTGTTGCATCCCACAGCCGCCTGGGCATCTGTGCCTTCACTGATGGTCATCCCTAAACGGTGTTGCATGGCCATGATGTAGACCTGTATCGGACCTACTAGGTGGTGATTATGGAACAACCTTGAGCTCCTACATTGAGGGATGTGCATGATGTGGATAATTTTGTGGCTGAGTCATATATTGGGGTGGCATGGATCCAATGTCCTTGCCATCCATTTAGGCAAAGGAGTATCTAGCAGGGAATGAACTAAGGTGACTTGTGGGTTGGTCTAGGTGCCACCAATGATACTCAGGACAGGAGGTGCAGAAGCTCTGATTTCTTGGTTGACTTTCAGACACAAGAATCATGCTAGTACTCTCTCCTGTTTGTTTGCTTGTTTGTTTTTCCAATTTTCTAAATAGCACATCATAGGCAAGAGCCAATACTTTTCTCCGTTAAGGTTTGGGAACAAGGAGTTCAGTTCAACATGCTTCCTTCTGGGCATTTTGGAGTCTGTGCAGCTCTTCCTGAATATAGCCCTCAAGCTCAAAGTGGAGACACTGAGTATGCCAAACAGGCTGTAGCAGTTCCTCATTCATCCTACCCAGTCAGCCATACAGCCGATTAAATGCCTCATCGTTCCTGTGAGCCTGAATAAAGTCAAGACCATGAGGGATGGTTTGGGCATCTACTTCTGGTGGGGTCAGAGAGGTCACATACCATCTACAGACATAGGCTCTGTGGCTTGGGCTTTGAATGTATTCCCCGGTACCAACCTGTGATTGGGTGTACTGGGCAGACATTCTACAGACATTGTTATATTAAATGTGGAGGTGAAAAAGATACAGTACTTTGATTGCATACATGAATGTGACTGCTCAAACAAAAAGTAGTGTATGGGGGTTTATTGCAGATAAGAGAAATGATATACAATGTCAAGATCATCAAGTCTGCCAACATTTAAAATAAGAATGTTTAGAAAGGTGAACTACAGCGTGTAGGAAGTCCAAGGGAGGTTTAGGGACTCTGTCTAATGACTTCTTTGTGTGGTGAATTTGATTAAACATTTTGAGATCAGAATGTTAATGTCAAAATTCAAATCTAAGTACAAAATTCCTGTGAGTTGCTTTGATCATAGTCTGAGCCAAGGACCTTTATTCTGTGCAAATTCATAGAAACAAGTGGGTTCCAAATCAATTTATTAGAGGGTCAATGGTAATCATTCAAGAAGATGTACCCTTTCCTTTCTCTACAATAAGAAAAAGACTCTTCCCCCTTTTCTTTCCTCCACTACTAAATTGTCAATCTTCCAGGGTCAATGCCCATTCTATGTATAAGAAGCGCAATAGTATAAAAATGCAAAATAAAATAAATTGATATTTAAAGTTACAGGCTCCCTATTTCAAGCACCCTCTAAGGAATATGGGTTTCTTTAATGCCCTATCTGTCATAAGAAAGCCCTGGGAATGAAGGAGGAGATTGAGTATCGCCGAGGTAGACTTATATCTGCTGGGGAACACACTGAAACGGCCTCAAGATTTCAAGACCATCCCTGAAGCTATTGGTATTGTGAAGAACAATTGGATTCTGGAAAACTTCTGTGCTGGCACTCTGTACAAATGACCTGAAAAAGATGAGTGTGATTCTCTGTGTTGCATAAAGAGCTGGATGCAGCTCCTCAGAATTTGCCTCACGAGTTCATCTTCCCTAACATCCAGAGCCAGACTGACTGACAGATCTGTACTTTAATTTTTCTTACATGGGAGAACAGGATGATAGAAAGCTTGATAGTGGGGATGCAGTCTGTGGTGATTAAATGTTTAGCTAACTCTCTTGATAAAACTGCTCATCTCCAAGAATGTTTTAAAACTTCAATTTTGACCTCTACAAGACCTGTGGATTTAAAAGAATGAGTCATCCCATTTGGAAATTATTTCTTTCAAGAGGCATCAGACTGTAAACTGCCAACTGACAAAAAGGTGAGCTACTGTTACTTCTGTTGTTTTTGTTAATAATACACATTCATAAAAGCATTAACTGTCAAAGAATGGCCATGTGTCCCAAACATAGAATGAATGAACAAACACTGCCCCAAAGTGCATTTTATGCCTCACATGAAGTGTGCAAAAGCATGTGAGGCACCTAGAAGGGTGGTATATGGTTGTCCCAGGTCACTGGGTGGGGGCTTTTTTTATGCATGGAGGAAGAAATCTGTTAACTTTCTGTTGGGAAATTATTATTTTTTTAAATTTAGGAGGATGGTAGTAGGTGTCATGGAGAGGAAAGAAAGTTCAGGACCTGTTCATGAGGGCAGAGCATCGCATGGTGCTAAAATTGCAAAGGGGCCAAATCTGATGTGGAGCAACATCTGAGCTCCTTCCTACATACATCACTACCATTAAAAAAAGAATTGAGAATAAACTGGAAATTTGTATGCTTCTGTTAGAAATAACATTTGAGTGTAGTGTGAAGATAGCACAAATTACATGGACATGTGTACTCTAGCAGGACTGTGCTAAAGACAGGATGTGTCAATGGATTTGTTTTTTAAAAAATCTGCTGTTAACCAGTAGAGCAGTGGTTCCCAATCTTTTTGAGCTGAATTCTCCCGTCCACCTCCCAGTTCATGATAGCTCAGCTCTTGGCTCCCTCATATCCCTGACATTATTGCTGCCTCTCACCTGCACCTGTAAATGACATCGCAACTTCTGTACCTTTAAGGGGAATGAAAATTGGAATTCAGGATAGAATGGTTTATGGCACTGAGATGTCAGTCAATCTGGTAGAGAAACCAGGGAGTATATAATTTCTCAAGAGCTTAGGGCACATCAAATTATATAAATTACAAAATAAAAAAAAGCTACACTTGCTCTTTCCCATATTTAGAATGGGACAAACAAGTTAACTTTTACTACAATAGCTGCAATACATCTTTAAGTAATTGACAATTAAAAACCTTGCAAAGCTGAGAGTAGAGACTGCATATTGAATATTTAAGTTAATATAAAGTGATTCAAGTGAACAGCTACCTATTCAATATGCACTTTATCTGAACAGATTTCCTCCTGCTGTTATAGCAACACTATACATTCTTCCTGATGAGCAATCCAGATTTAGAAAAATCTGTATATTGATTTTGCAAAGAAATATAAATTACAAATCAGATGAGTTTACCATTTTGCTCTTTGCCTATGTGGTGTTTTGATTTGACAAGCAAAAAAAAACAACAAACCCCCCCCCCATCTTCCTATTGGTTTGGACTTGTGGCCTGTGTAAATATTTCACACTGCACACATTTCTCATGATGATTTATGACAAACTTGAATTTAAAACTATGACACTTTCTATTTTTAAATAATAATTTTCCTGCTTCTCAGGCAAGTGGGCACATTTAAAAATGCAGCCCCAATCTTGTCATTATACATATATACACACACAGAGTAAAGAATCACTAAAAGTCACCCAACAGAGGTAGCCACTTCTACTAGTGGACTTCAAGCATTTGGGAGATATCAAAGAAACTCTGTTATCAGTAAATGACTGACTGTGACTATTCTTTAATGTTGTTAGTGACCTTATAAAGTAGATTAGTAGAAGGTGTTACAGCCTCCAGGAAGAATAACTTAACACACTCTGTTCAAAAGTTAGGTTTTTCCTTCATCTTTATATGGTGTACATTATAAAAATCCTTTCTAGTGAGAAAACATGAGATACACTTCAAGAAATACGCTTACAAAGTTCATATTCCAGAGCAGGGCTTCTCAAACTTTTTCGCAGAGTGGACCTGGAACAGATGATTCCAGAGACCACATGCCCTTCCATTTATGAAGCATCTACAGCCATTGTTTAAATTAGAATGTTTGTTTTGTTTCTTGAATGTGATGTTAGAAGTGGGAAATGAGCGGAATCAGCACCAATCAACTCTCAACAAATTACACATAAGGGTGCTGTGGGCCAGCAGTGTTCCCACACATTACTGGGAAGAGGATCCTCTGTTATTGTTACAACTAAAACACATCTTCCATTAGTGTTAGAATGAAAAAGCTGTAAAAAGAAAAAAAACAACAACATAAAACATGTAAAAGACACAATGATGTAATATAAACACTCACAGCTAAAGCATAAGTGGTTTGAAAGGTTATTTTGAAATGAGTATGTTCCAAAATATGTGTATGTTTATCTGAAATGTTTTGAAATCTTTCTGCTTTTGACATCTTTTCTATCTTCTATTTTCTTCTGTTTATATTTACAAATCATCTGGATCCTTTAATCTCCTCCTTCAAAGTACAATGATTTCTCTAATTAATCCTCCATCTTGGCACTAGTGGTTTCTGTTCTCATACATCTTCCTTCTCTCAGCCTGGAATCCCAGAAGCACCTACTACTTTTTCTGATAGTCCACTACATATCTGGCACAATATCCATTTCTCTGGCAGTCTCTATGCAGCTCAAGTTGACCAATTACCATACTTTGCAAGAGCTTTTCAAAGTCTATCCTGACCCCATGCCCTGCTAAACTCCAGTTTATGTAAGATTTGAAAAGCACAGTTAGCTCAGCAGACTCTCAGATTATCTAAATCATGACTATGGAGGAAGTGGTGTTCAACAAATACATCTCTGTTTGGGAAAGGGGATTATTCATATAAATAAACTTTTTTTCAGTACGGGTTGAAATTTGGTTGAATTAAGTTTTCTAAACCAGTTTACACTTTCCTGGTCATAATGATTAATCTTGTTACAATGCAATTAAGATAGACTATATAATTGTGGGAATAAGAATTAAGAGATTTGTGCAGTTGATTAGAATTTATTTGACAAAGGTTTTAGATGGAACAGATCTTGAAAGAGGAATTCCTAGCAATCCCCTTTAAGTTAAAAATCAGCTTCTGATTTTTCAGTTACTTTCAGTCTGGAAGACTTATTTTCCTAATCTTGTTTGGATAACAGAATGTTAGTTTAGCACAGCCCAAAGTTGGCTTTGGGGTAACCCAAGAGGAACATTTCTGTGAAAAGATCTTTAAGACCAAAGAAGCCTGTGGAGAAACTGCAAATTTAAACTTAAAAACTGAACACTGGAGACAGCATATTGTATATCAGTAGTATCATCTTGGAAAGGTAAAGTAGGGGATCAGTTTCCAATTAATATGTATTTTGTGTTGCTGAGTTCAGATCTTCAGTATTACATTCTGTGACGGAGTCAGACCAGAAGGATATAGGAGAGTGCTGGAAGGCAGGTATATTAGTCTCAGGATGTGCAGGTCCCTGTTCCCTGGATAGCCAAACAAAGGCTATTCCAGGCCAATCAAGACACCTGGGGCCAATTAAGAACCTTCTAGAAAGGAGTAGAAACAGCTAGCCTGATTGGGACACCTGAAGCCAATCAGGGACTGGCTGAAACCAGATAAAAACCTCCCAGTTAGTCAGGTGGGCTGTGGGTGTCAGGAGCTGTGGAAGGAAGTTATGCTGTTGGTGAGACTGAGTGTAGGACAACATATCATACAGAAGGAAAGAGGCCCTGAGGTAAGGGTGAAGTGGCGTTTGAAGAAGCAGGGACTGCTGTGGGGAAGTAGCCCAGGGAACTGTATTGTGTTTTGTGGATAAAAGGTCAGCCATCTTAGCTGATACTATTAGGGTCCCTGGGCTGGAGTCCGGAGTAGAGAGCGGGCCCGGGCTCCCCCCTTTTCCATCTTCCATACTGGCCTGTGATGAAGGTAACTCACTAGGTGGTGACTCTTGCCAATTATACTGAGAAAGAGAGGTCACTCTGGGGCCTAGATGAGTTTCTGAGGCCCCTCAATCTGCCAGGAAGCGCAGGACCCACGAGTACAGACTTGGAGCTTTGTCACAATTCTCATTGCATATCACTGTTTGAGTTCTAATTATTTTTTTAAAAAAATAGCAAAACAACAGTGTAGCTGTAGAAAGAAAATGATTATAAATTAATGCTGTACCAAATTATTTTTAGATTGAAACTATACAGTCATGGGTTCATGTTTAATTCTTTTTAATTCTGAGAAACATTCTCAGAGTTCAATAAAAGCCTGAGCTGATCCCTGTACAATTCTTAACACAGGCATGTTAACATCTCAGCATATGCACAGCATGTCTCAGGCAGTACGTGACTAGGATTCATCACTAAATTTGGTCCTCTCTTTGCAGGGGTGAAAGTAAAATTAGGAACTTACTAGTATGAGGCTGGGTTGGGGCCGACTCTGGTCCCCATAAGGGGTGGAGCCTTGAACGGAAGGGGTGGGGCTGAGGGGGGTCAGAGCCAGCCCCCAGCCCACCCCATACTGATAAGCATCCTCCCCCCAGCTGGGGTAGCAGCAGCAGCTGGGGGCTCCAGAAGTGGTTTAAAGGGCCCAGGAAACTGACCATGTTATGGGCATGCTTGTTCTGAGCTGAAGTTCTGAAGAAAACTTGTAACCACCAAGGTCCCCTGAGGGTGGAATGTTAAAAGACTGCACTTTCCAGAGTCCATGTGAGAGCTGGGATGAACACAAGTAAGCTTATTAGAATGTGATTAGGTTCTCTATTGTTTTTGATGTTTTCTCTGTAGTGCTTTTTTACCTTAAGAGTAAAGTAGGCTTCCTTACAAAGAACTGTGTTGTACCTTATATGTGTAGCAACTGCACTGTCATCCATTTCTGAAGAAAAAGCAAGCTGGTGTCCCACAGCAACTAGTCAATTCTGGGAATAACACAGCAAGGGCAGGAACTCTTCAGCCTAGGACTACCCTGGTCAGAAGAGAGAGAGACACTTTTGCCTCCACCCAAGAGGGCAACAGCTGGAAACCCTTGCTGGATCACAGAGGGGAAATACAGGTACATTTGCTCTGAACTGACTTGGCCAAGATCTCTCATCAGGCCAATAGCAGAAACAGGAATAGAACACAGCTCTCCCCAGTCCCAGCTCAGCAGTCTATCCACTAATCTACACCATCCCTTCTATTTTATACATCATAGATCTTGTATCGAACACAACAGGCCTGAAAGAATACCTTTTCAAAAATTCTGCAGACTTGTTCTACTCAGGAGCATTACAGAAGGGGGTTAAAATATACAAACTTGCACAAATTCAGAAATGCCTCAGATATGGGATTTGATATCTTAAGATGTTTGTCTCAGCACTGCCACTTCTGATGTTAAATTGCTTCACGTTAACAAAGTAGAGGAGTGAGTAGTCTCTCTTCACCTCCATTATTTCTAGTCACATTTCCCTCAAATGTAAAGGTGCTGACCATTACGATGACCTTTTATAAAACTGTAGCTTAGTTACCTGAAATACAGGAAAATATTGATTTTTTTTATTCCCTACTTCACACTTGCAATTGCTTATGATTTCATGCCTTTCCTCCTTCACAAAAGTGAACTTTTTACTCTTTAAAATTTATTCTGCAGCAGAATTATATTAAAGGGAAGTTAATTTAAGGGATGTGCACAAGGCCCAACTGTATTATGGATTTTTTTCATCTTCCTCGGAATGATAAGACAGGTGCAAGATTGCAGACTCGATGCACCACTAGTTCTTCCTGTGGAATGGCAAATCTTATGTTCCTAAACCAGAGCAAAGAGAAGGCAGGACGGGAAGATTCCAAGTTTTTAAAGAGGAGGTTATTGATCTAATAAGTAACATCTCAGACATTCCAATCTAGAATACTTAACCAATAAATATCAGGAAACTGCCTCCCTCCTTTTTAGACATTTTATCTTGAATCCCTGAATTATTACCATAATTCTTCCAGTGCAGGGAAAATGAATGGAGACTCTTCAGTGACCATCAATGCCACTGTTTATTATCTGTTTGTGGACACAAGTCATTCCTTCCCCCGGGGCTGGGAGGTAAACATGCTGGCTTCACAGTGCTCCCAATCTTTGCTGTGCCGGCCTTGGAAATAAGAGTCACTTTTAATGTAAAAGCTCTAAAATAGCTGTAGTGCTATAAAATAATAATAAATATGTTAAACTGTCACTTATTCAGACTGTAATTACAGAAGCCTACACTGAAAGTGTTAGACTTATTTCAGTTTAATTAGATGTGCAAAACTAACACAATCTTCCTAGGTATATAGGAATTTATGTTTCAATATAGATTTAATAATTCAAGAAGAATCTCTATTCATAATTTTTCCAGAAACTCTAGACATTTTGTGAAGAATTACACAAGTTTCTGTAGAACACTTTAGACAAATATCTTTCTCTCGGTATTCTGGTGCAGAATATGTCAGAGGGCAGAAGAAATCACTTAGGAAGCAAAACTGACTGCATTGCCTTGCTTCATACAAAAAATAGTAATAAAATGAGTTGATGCTGAAGTTAATTATTCTTTATATCTCCTAGATTGCAATGCTTGAGATGCTACTTCACCTTGGTCAACAGTTGGACAGTGGTCTGGCTATACCAGAAGGAAGACAAGAGATAATGGACATGGTTTAAATAGGCCACAACTTTATTCCTAAATGCCTGAGAGTGCCTGGTAGATAAAAGTGTATAATACAGGCAATTCCATAATCATTTACATATACGTGGGTGCGAAAGGTGCTGTCAGATCTCCTCCCTTGCTCACCTTGGTCCTAAGGTAACCCACTGCTGTGACCCACTTCCCTCTTCAAATAAGGGTTAAGAGAGGTTATAAAGGAGGGGATTTGGTTCCCTGCCATACTAATCATAGCAGCCCCAACCCTCCCCCCATCCCACCCACTGGTTTCTGCTCCTGAATTTCCCTGGCCCCTAGACCCATCTGGGCTACTGCTATTGCTACCCCAATCCTGAATGAGTGGGTACCAAATTCATGTGCTGGAAGCCACAACCTTACCAGTCCCCATCTTAAAACTATAAACAAACTGTCACCATGAATCAAAAGGGCCTCATCCTTTTCTGGTCTTATACCATGCATGCCCTCACAGCCTCCACAGGGCAGATCCTAGGCTTGCCACCCCTCCCCACCTCCTTATTCCATCTTTGACCTCCTCAAGGTTAATATCACGGACTGTCCCTCCCAATGTATATCCCTCAATTCCAAAGCCCTTCCAGAAGAGTCCCTGCAGGACCTCAGTCCTAGTATATGACCCCCCCCAAAAAAAACCCCAAAAATCTATCAGAAATGCTGCCCTGAACAATGCCACCTCTTGTCTGCAATTACATATGAGCTCTAGGATATGCATCAGATCCCTAAGTGAACTAACAGTGACAGGATGACACGCATTATCCCTAGGGTTTGTGCTTCCAGACCACTCCGCTGGAAACCTCCAAATTAAAAAAACTTGATACAAGAATCTGACAAAGGTAAGGGCCACCAGTCAAGTGGAGCAGGTTGATAATGTCAGTTGCCAGATTGCTAATGACACAATGTACAGCAGCACCCATTCCTCCATAATGGGCCATATCAGCGACAGGCCTTCCTGCTCCTAAAATAAAATCATTAAAACTCCTCCCAGAGCTCTACAGTGATTGCTACACAGACAGACATCATATGCCAAGGTACCACAGCACTAGTGATATTCAGGTTCCTTTATGGCTGCTGGTGCCAGCTCCTGGAATGTGTCCACCTGAAAACAAGACAATGCATCTACGATGGCATTATCAACCCCAGGCACCTATATGGAGTAGAAACAGATATTAAAGCTTAAACATCATAGTACAAATGCATTTACCAGCCTCATAACTCTGTGAAATCTGGAGGACTGGTGACTGATAACACGTACTACCACCATGTTGTCTCACCAGTAGCAAACCCTTCCATTAGCAAACTCCATTCCTTAAATGACCACTGCAGCCAAAATGGAAAACAATTCCAGAAATGTATCCTGCACTATCCCTTTTTGTATCCAGGTGAGGGCCAGCTGGTGAGCATACCACCTGTCTTGGTAAAATGCTGCAAAATCCATACCTCCCAAAGCATCCAAGTGGCTTTCTAAATCGGTCTCAAGTATTCATTCTCCAAAATAAAACTCCATTAAAATTGCTTAGAAACTGTTCTTACTCCCCCAAATCCTCCTTCATCTCTCTGGTAACTCCTATAACATGGTGAGATCTAGCTATGACCATGGTGGCCGCTGTAAGCCAAGCACAAAATGCCCAACTGGGGCTACTACTTGGCAGGCAAAGTTAATATACCCATTCATATATTGCAGCAGATGCAGTGTAACTTTCCTGGCCATTCTACCTCCCCTAATCAACCCAGAAGCTCCTGCATCTTATCCTGAGGGAGTCATTATATACCCTCCAGTGTTTAGTTCAATTCCCAGGTAAATCAGCAAAGTGAAAAACACCTCTGTTTTTTCTTCCTCGATTGGTACCTACAGGTTTTTAGCCAGGCTGATGTATTCATCTGAATTTACTCAGCCAGCAAACAATAAGCCATCTAAATAATGCATCACCTGCCTTAAATCACCTTTCCATATCACTACCCAGTGTAACATTATACTAAAATTCTCAAATGCCACACAGGATATTGCATATCCCATAGGCATAGTTTTATCAGAATAAAATTATCTTTCAGAAAAAGAAACCCGAAAAACTAAAGTCAGAAGGATGCACTAGCAGCAGTCAAAAATCAGACTTGATATCACACTTGACCCCAGCACCTCTGGGGCACAAGACCTAACCATTGGCACAGCTTCATGAATGGAGGAATAGCACATGAAACACAAGGCTGGGTCTATTCCATCGTTAACTGAGCTACCCCGTGGTTTTGAGAGGTGGTGAAGTACATAAGTAAGCGATATTCTTCCAGCATTTTTTTAGGGACCAAGCCAAAGGGAAAAACCTGCAAGTTCTGTATAGGTAGATGATTGAAAGGCCCTGCTACCCTATTCTCCTTTAATTCCTGTGTAAATAGTTTCTTTACAATATGACCTATTCTCACTAAGGACCCCAAATTTTTGGACATCACATGACTTCTTTGCCCCTCAAAGGGGATCCTAAACCCAAATGTAAACCCATCTCTGAAATATGCCCCATCCAGCATGTTAGTAAGGAGCACCCTTAACATTTCCAGGTGAACTGGACATGACAATCTTGTACTGTCCTCCATTTTTAGTTCACCCCAACCCCCTCCTGGGCCTTGGCCCTCCTGCCCTGTTCCTGCCCCCAATGAATCCGTGGCCGGCACCTGATTTTTCCCTTCTTTGTTTCCCCACTGCAGCTGTCCCTGACTGCTGTGACAATTTCAAGCTGTATGGGCCCAAAGAATATTTGCAGATGCTATGAAAGCAACTGCTTTCATTAAATGCTCAGAAAATGTCATTATAAACCTCAGTCTTGCTGTAGAATGAGCAGGCCACTGTCAGTGTGGAAACCAGGCTTCCATGGTGTCACCCACTCTAACCATAGTGTATGATGTGGTATATCCCATCAGATCCTCATTTGTGTTTCCACCCTCAATGTGAACTGTTTGTCCAAGTTAAATCAAGCCATGCCCCACACGTATTATATGGCCACCTAATTATATCCATATATTTAAATGATGCTGGGCTTCTGTCTGGGTAAGACTCTACAATATCACCTGCATAGATCAGGAAGGCAGCTTCCCAGCTTTCCCATGTTCTCGCCATACTTGGCCACCTCGGGATTTCATTGCCCTGATTGCTCTGTCCCTGCTTACTGGCTGTCAGCAGCTCTGAGGGCAGCAGTGATAATATGTCTACATAGTCAACTCTCAAAATTTTATTTTAGTAGTACTAAGAAGGTGAATTCCCATCAATCAGCTAACCATATTCATCACTGACTACTGGGAAAATCTCAGTGCCTTATTGCCCCCAAGCTGCCCCTGGGACAGCAATTCTATTTGACAAATTTATATTTCTATCATTGGGTGAGTTGTGGGGTGCCTATAAATCACACCTGTCCCCATTATGGGGTTCCACCCCCTAGCAAGGGGCTGCTCCACCTGACTCCCAAACTCAAGCCCATGCTAGGTTTCCATTATTACCGCTTCCAGAACTCTGCCCATCCATGGAAGATCTCAGCTGCTGAAACAGCTGAAAGTTAGCTTGTGACAGCTGTTTGATGCCATTAGCTTCTGTAGAAGGTGTGCATACAGACAGCCCCAACACAGCACCTAGGACAGACAGACACACACACACCGTAGCCCATTTGCTTGTTCTGCTACCCCTAATAAGTTAGGTTTCTCCTGCCCTGCAGGGGGAAGGAGTAAATGACCTCCCTTCTCTCCCTCACTTAAGTCCCCTGAAAGGAAAATTGGTCAAATTATCTGAACCCCATTGATGTTCCCCCTCTAGAGACACCCATTGCAACATGGGACAGAAGGGATCACTTTCACACCCTACAACCTGCATCTGGTGCTGGTCACACTCACCCGTCAGCTGTGCCACTCTCCTGTCCTGCAATCCATTTGTTTAAATGTCTGTGCTCAGGGCAAACCACTACATGCCATGGAAACAATTTTGGAAGCACCTGCTCAGACTATTTGAATCAATTATTTGTTAGTTCCGCCCCTTCTCTGCCCCTCCCTCCCAATGCAGTTATTTCACAGCTGGGAGCGGCTGCATCCCCAGTATGCTATTTCTCATTAGAAGGGATCCAATTGGTAGACAGACCAGACCACTCTGGCATCTGCCAACCCCAGTCCTAGGACCAACCTTGTCCCCATACAGCGAGGATCCCACTCCCTCATGTCCCATGGCCCCTGGAGCCCTACTCTGTCCCTCCTGAGCTGGGTTTGGAAATCTTGCCCCATCTGCTCTAACTCACCTTCTATGGCCAGCCGTAAAGGGGATGACACCTCCCCACTTCCTGTTCTCACCACTCTGCTTTGGCCTCATACCGATGAGTTTGAATCTCCCTCCCCTTCTGCTACAAAACACCTGCATCTGCTACTGTCATCTGGAAGGGCAGGGCTCTTTCCCCCTCTTCTCCCCAGTCTCCTACCACATGAAGCCATGAGAGACCAGAGTTTGCTGGGTTGCTGCTCCATGTGATCCAGGTGAAAGAGAGCTTTTCCTGAACTGGTGTGGAGCTAATTAGTCCCCCGTTTCTTCTGGTCGTGAGGAGAAGGAGGGTCAGTGTCCCCATGCTGACCTGGTCTGAAAGCGCTGCAGCAAATCACTCTGGCTCTCTAGCCCTTAAAGGGGCCACACACTTTTCCCTACAAACCAGACAATGGCCCCCACTGCATACTGTGAAGTGAGGTCATTCCCTGCAACTGTGTAGTTATGCGAAACTAGCACCATCTTTGTTTTCTCCAAGTCTTCTGTGATCCACCAAGGTACTGAGTTCCCTCAATTCCCTTTCACTCTTCAAGAGTACAGGAGTGAGCTTAGCACCTGAAATTTTTTGACCAGTTCTAATTTAGTTCTCTATGATTATACTACCCAGCTTTACTTCTCCTCCACCCTAGTTCTTCCACCTTCCAGTTTTCAACACTTAACCTTTCCCTTTGATTTATTTATTTTGAATGACTAAAATACTCACTTGCCATTGTGATCCATGCTTTTCTGATATCACACCGTGAGCATTGTATTACATGTCATTTGAAGGTACCCTTGAAAACCATTGCAAAATGCCTGCATTCAAGGTACAAACAAGCACAGGTTTCAGCACCCAATATTTTGGCACTTGACTCTAACAAATGGTATGACAATGCATTCGGATGCCATAAGCTGTCTTTGCTTCCATGAGAGAACTATCATTGCTACACACTACAGTTGAGAGGCCAGGTATAAATTTGAGGAAGTTGGCAGAAATAGCCCAAAGCTTTGGTAGATGAGTTTCAATCCACAGCATTTCTAGATCACATAGTAAAATTCTCTTAAGTAAATCATTCTCCAGAGCACTGCAACAGAAGAAAACCAGCAATTAAACAAAAATAAACATGTTAAAGAAATTCATTTCTTGTACTGAAGGATCCTGTTGTTTTCAGTCATCTATGTACAAGTTCTCCGAATTCATGTTTGGTTATGCTTACTGTAAGGTTCTGTAAGATTTCATATGATTTATTGAAAGTTTTGCTATGTTATGTAGTTGAGGTTATGGGGATTCAAATAAAAAATGGAGTCTGAATATTGAAATGGACATTTGCCATGAAGGACAGCACTGATTCCATATTGATACTCCATCTTCATGGACAGTTTTGTATGGAAAGTAACTGACTGTGGGGTGACAAGTTCTAACTGGCTCCACCACAAGATCTTTCCGCCACCAAGGTTATAAATAGACTGTGAAAAACAGACATTTTTGCTGTCCATTCAGGAGGCAGCCAAGTGACATATAGTTTGTGTGGGCAACGGACCAAGATTCATCAGATCCAGAGAGCAACAATGTCGTCTTATCTGCCCCTTCCCTGTGGTATCCTGGTTCCTGATCCATCCTCCATCTGTGTCCAGCACCATCAATCCAGGAGCTCTTTCCTTGGACTGAGCTTGAACAAGGACAGTTGAAGGTTCTGGGTTCAGCCATCTGAAGCTGCAAGGAAGGCACTCGCCATCATCAACCTGTGCAGAAGTCGTCAGATTGCAGTGCAGTATTTGGGGGTTTATGTTTTATGTTAGGCTATTACCAAAGGAGAGACCCTTTGGAGACCTAAGCTTCAGTGTCAGTTGCAGAAGCAACCACATCTGCGTACATATTATTATGTTTTTTTTTCACCTGTTATCCCACACTTCGTTATTTATTCCTAATAAACCTGTAGTTTGTTTTCAAAGAATATCTTTCTCTCTTGCTTTTCTATTTCTCTGCACCACACTTGTGGGAAGCGAGACTGACATTACTGCTCCACAGGTGATAGACCCTGAGTCCCAGACAAGATCCCTGTAAGCCAGGAGTAGATTCTGCCATTTACAAAGGATCCTGTAGTTTTCGGTCATCTATGTACAAGTTCCTAAATATCATAATTTTATGAATGTGATAGACACACAGAGAGAGTTTTAGCTGCTCAAAGGCCTTCTTTAAAGAGATCGTGGTACTATGCTCCGTGAGATATACAGACAAAGGGCAAATCAGCAAGTCCATACGGCATGTCTTTTCAATGGCTGTCTGCTGATATCTTGAGTCCCATCATTGCAATTGAGAGATAGAACTGTTACCCCAAGAATAGACCCAGAGTTCCCAGAATACACATTCTGTTACTTACTTCTGAGTTTCCCAAATGTTAACCTTTTAATCTGTTCCAGCAATGTGAAAGGAGGGGGCCTGCCCTAGAGAAATTGCCAGGGTTTACCAAGGATCTCCCCATGCCCTTCAGGAAACTCCCCGGAAGAGACTCTATGTGTTCACCTCTGGGAGGACACGGATAGAGCCTTCCTCTTAAAGGATTGACATACGGGCAATATTTTTCCAAAACAAAGTGTTTTCTTTATTTAGTGTAACCAACCTTTCCTAATACAATTAATCTAAACGTAAATTAAAACAAACATCAATGCCTTAGCACAGGTATACAAGCTAAAGTACCCAATACTGTAGTGTTATACAGTTGGAACGGCTTAAGTGATCATGTTTTGCACATCGTGATCAATCATAGGCAGGACACTCACAGCAATCTTACTAAATCCTAAATTTTATACATAGTAACAAACATATATACCACAGACCCTCATCTTTATTATCCCAAGCATACACATTCATTAACCCTATTTCTTTTCTAGTTCCTATACTATAGTTAGCATGCTGTTGTCTTCTCTCTCTCTGTTTAAGGATCCTTTTCTGCTCTGCTCCAGAAGCCCAGCTGCTGCTGACACCTGGAGTTGCTTCTGTTGTTTCTTCACTCTTTTAGGTTTCTTCTGGTCTTTTACTGGCTCTCCTTCTTTTTCTCTTGCTCCTAACTTGACTGACTTTTCCTCTTAACTCTCTGCTTTTTGGCCTGTTCTCATTAAAGGATACGTATGCTAATGTTAGGATTGAAAAACAAGCCAATTACCTTTAAACTCTCTTTGGTCCATATTTATAGACCAATCATAACTGCTAAGTCTAACTGTCAATCAAAGCTGTTACACAACAAGTCTTAGTATTATGGGATGTTTACTATTATGGCCTGCAAAAAGAGCAAGGAGTACTTGTGGCATCTTAGAGACTAACAAATTTATTTGGGCATAAGTTTTAGTGGGTCCCCAATTTGTTAGTCTTAAGGTGCCACAAGTACTCCTGGTTCTTTTTGTGGATACAGACTGACACGGCTGCCACTCTGAAACCTATCATGGCCTGGGGACCCTCACCTAGTTTTGGACTGAGTTTGCCTGATTGAGCCCTCCCTTTAGTTTTAGAGTGATCAGATGACTAGGATGACCAGATGTTCCGATTTTATAGGACAGTCCCGATATTTGGGTCTTTTTCTCATAGAGGCCCCTATAGCCCCCTACCCTCTATCCCGATTTTTCACACCTGCTGTCTGGTCACCTATACCTGACCTCAGTCCATATCTGGCTACCAACACACTAGCCATAGTCTAAGATGTTTAAAGTGTTAATTCGTTGTTCTTGGCTGTGTACCAACATTGTATGCACACTTAAATTACCAAACTTTTAAACTATAAACCATCACCTTATTTCTTTAGTACAGTGATTGGCAACCTCGGCACACAGGACCACAGGGTAAGCACCCTTTATTTACCTGGCAGTTTGCCGATCGCGGCTCCCAGTGGCCGCGATTCACTGTCCCGGTCCAATGGGGGCTGCGGAAAGTGGCGTGGTGCTTGCCACCACTTCCCGGAGCCCCCATTGGACCGGGATGGTGAACCGCGGCCACTGGGAGCCGTGATCAGTGAACCGCCAGGTAAATAAAGCGGCGGCGCCCACTAAGGGTGCTTACCATGCTTTCCCACGTGCCAGGTTGCCAATCCCTGCTTTAGTATATGCTTAATTGTTAACTTGAATTGACAAAGAGTCCTGTGGCACCTTAAAGACTAACTAAAGTTTTAGAGCATAAGCTTTCGTGGGCTAATACCCACTTCGTCAGATGCAAGACGAAGTGGGTATTAGCCCACGAAAGCTTATGCTCTAAAACTTTAGTTAGTCTTAAAGGTGCCACAGGACTCTTTGTCACTTCTGCAATTCCAGACTAACACGGCTACCCCTCTGATTCTAATTGTTAACGTATGCATCTAAGTGTTATTGTCTATTGCTGCCACCCCGTTTCTTACCAAGTTAGTTAGTTTTGTTTCAGTTCTTCCCCTGTTTTCAGTTAATGGTTGCTAAACAATGTTTTCTGTGCTGTGCTTAAGAAACAAAATAGAACAGCTCAAATTTTTTTTTTTTTTTTCAGAACTGGCACCCAAAAGAAAAAAAAGAAAAAGGAGTAGGGGAGGATGGAGACTGAAGAAGACACACATAGACACGTACATTAGTAGTAGGGTTGCCAACTGTCTAATCGCACAAACCCAAACACCATTGCCCTGTCCCCCGTCAAGGCCACATCCCTGCCCCACCCCTTCTCCAAGGCCCCACCCCTTGCTCACTCCAGCCGCCCCCCATCACACATTCTCTGCCACCCTTGCCTGGGCTGGGGCAGGGGTTGGAGTGCGGCGGGGGTGCAGGTTCTGGGCTTGGGAGATGAGGCTGAGGGGTTTGGAGAGAGAGACAGGGCTCCGGGATGAGTCTGTGGCTGGGGGCTGGAGTGCAGGATGGCATGCAAGCTCTGGGAGGGAATTTGAGTGTGTGAGGGGATGAGGGGGTGGGCTATGGGATGCAGTCTGGGTGCAGGCTGCAGGCTCTGGGCTGGGGCAGGAGGTTAAGGGAGGGGTGCAGGAGGGGTGTGGGCTCTGGGAGGGAGTTTGAGTGCAGGAGGGGTTGTGAAGTGTGGGGTTTGGAAGGGAGTTTGGGTGCAGGGTGCAGGCTCTGGGCTGGGGCAGAGGATTGGGGTGGCGGCGCTTACCTCGGGCTGCACCTGAAACTGACCAACACATCCCTCTAGCAATGGGTCTTAGGTTGCAGAGGGGGGCGGGCAGGGATTCTCCAAACACTGCCCCTGCCTGCAGGCTCCTCCTCCACAGCTTCCATTGGCTGCAATTTCCAGCCAATGGGAGCTGCAGAGTCACTCTTGAGTTAGAGGCAGCGTGTGGAGACCCCTTGCCTGCCCACAGAGGCTGCAAGTATGTGCTAGCCACTTCCAGGAGTGGCACAGGGCTAGGGTACACAGGTAGCCTGCCTTAGCCCACTGCACCGCCAGACTTTTAGTGCCTAAAATCTTCTGGTCTGGCATCAGTAGCCTCCAAGAGATAGAGCCTGATTCCAGGAGACTCCTGGAAAAACCGGGAAGTTTGGCAACCCTCATTAGTAGTACCCATCAGGTTTAGCCTCAAGATCCTTGTTTCCGTCTTACTAGTATTACTGAGGAAAGTATAACCAAGCTTTCACTAACAATCTTTCTTGTCTGAGTTATCCTTAAATAAATAGATTTATTTTAAATGAAATACAAACCTCAAAAAATTGTTCTATTGCAAAATGTTAAACACACAAAACGAAGCTGAATTTAAAACAATACAGCAACCAATCTCTAATCTTCAGACTTCTCTTACAAGACTTATAATAGAAGGAATATAAACACATGAACAGCATCAGTACAGAAAGCAAACAATTCTTACTTGAAATAAACCCACAGCAAATCAAATAAATGCAAATCACTCTTATAAATAAAAAATGAGATAGTACTGCTGTTTCTACTGATAACTCTTCTGATTGGTAAAAATAAAAGCTAGAACCCTATCCTATTCCTGCTGAACTCAAAAGGGAATTTGTCTTTGAGTTCAATGGAAATATGATCCAGATCCCTAGGTGGCATTTCCTCCACTGCCAAAGTACTTTATGGTTGACTGTTGGTTTTCTCAACAAAGCCTATTAGTTGAAGGTGTTTTGCTGCTTAAGAAGTTTGAAAATGGCATATAAAAAATGAGTCCCTAAAAATCCAACATTTTTTTGCATTGGGCGGTTTAATTTTTAGTATTTTTAAAGAAAACACCTAACAAATGTGATAGATTCATTTATCTCCTTTATGTTAAATGTAAGCAGAAAAAAAGAGAAGTTTCTACCATTTGGTGTTTGCTGAAGTTTTGTCGTTTTTCTTTTGCTAATATGGTTAAAAACAATAATTAAAACTTTTTAGAAAGTCATTTGTACTCCCACTGTTTCCTCCTAGATCTGAAAAGGTTTTCAAATAATTATCTATTCGTATGAAAGTCATTTTGCGTCTGCATTTTTGTCTCTGATGTAATGGTGGGGAATGGAAATAAAGGGTACTGATGGAACCTTAAATAGCATTCCTCTTTGATGCACCTAAAATATAAGCTTGTTCTCTGACTTGGGGGTGAGGGAGGAGCGAGAAGGAAAGTACAATATGCTTGGGACTTATTGATTATTGCATTTTCTGTGTTTATAAGGAAATATATAATAAAATTCCAAACAAGTCTGGATAATGACTGATGGGCACGATTTCACCATGGGGCTTCACACAAAGTTTTCATTAAATGACTATAAATTGCTTGCATCTGTTTTTTCTCCTGGGGACATGTGTGGTTGGGATAGAGGGAAGATGGTATTTACTGTCATTTGGAGGCTATAATTTTCCAAACTGAAGTATCTTCATTTAATGCAACATGAACCACGTCCTCCAGGGCCATTTTAAACAGATGTTCAAATGGCTTTAGATCTTTTTCAATTTAATTCAGTTTGATTTTTGGTGCAAGGTTTCTACTGATTAAAAACTGCTTTGGTATTTAGACATTATTACTATTGTTTTAAAACTGTCTGTCCCAACTGATTCAACGCAGGCTTTATATGTCTGCTAAGACTCCTTCCAGACAAAGATTTCTTTATGCACAATGATGACTATCTTTCAAAATTTCAGTTTAAAAATATAAAGCTTTTTGAGATAAATGAAAGTAACAAAGCCTTAAACTTTTCTTTGTGACTGTAACTCTTAATTCAAAAACATCCAAATCAGAATTCAAGGTTTTTTTAAAGTTTATTCTGACAGAGATTGTATGTTAGATATCAACTCAAAGAAAATGAGAATAAAGCACCTTGCCCAACAGTGATAGCAGAAACACAGATAAAGCACTTACTATTTGTCAGTCTACCTTAATGTTTTCTATAGCATCTCACCAAAGAGTTAAACACTTGCCATATAAATTGGGCCTGTATGGAAAGAAACATTATTGTCTGTGTATGTCACGGATGAACCTACAGCCTGTGATGCAACTCTGTGCTATTGACCTTTGTTTGCTTCCATTGCCAAAATGAGGTTCCGAGTGGTGATCTGGAGAATAACATGAAGGGGAAAGGTTTAAGATTAGCAGCCGTGTTAGTCTGTATCCATAAAGAAAACTAGGAATACTTGTGGGACCTTAGAGACTAACCAATTTATTTCAGCATGAGCTTTTGTGGGCAATAGCCCACTTCATCAGATGCATAGAATGGAGCGCACAGAAGTAAGATGCATTTATATACACAGAAAGCATAAAAAGTTGAAAATTACCATACCAGTTCTAAGAGGCTGTTTAATTTGGATGAACCATTATCAGCAGGAGGGGGAAAAATAAACCTTTTGTAGTGATAATCAAGTGGATCTGTGTCTGACAGTTGACAAAAAGGTGTGAGGGAAACTTAACTTACGGAAACAAATTCCATCACTGTAATGACCAAGCCTAATGAGGGGGAAAGGAATCCAGGAGAGCTGGCTGTATTTTAAAAAAGCCTTATTGAGGTTTCAGGAAGAAACCATCCCAATGTTTAGAAAGAATAGTAAATATGGAAGACGACCAGCTTGGCTTAACAGTGAAATCCTTGCTGATCTTAAGCACAAAAAAAGAAGCTTACAAGAAGTGGAAGACTGGACAAATGACCAGGGATCATAAAAGAACATTGCTCAGGCATGCAGGAGTGAAATCAGGAAGGCCAAATCACACTTGGAGTCACAGCTAGTAAGAGATGTTAAGAGTAACAAAAAGGGTTTCTTCAGGTATGTTAGCAATAGGAAGGTCAAGGAATGTGTGGGGCACTTAATGAATGGGGGAAGGCAACCTAATGACAGAGGATGTGGAAAAAGCTAATGTACTCAATGATTTTTTTGCCTTTGTCTTCACAGACAAGGACAGCTCCCAGACCATTAAACTGGGCAGCACACTATGAGGAGAAGGTGACCAGCTCTCTTTGAAGAAAGAATTGGTGCAAGACTATTTAGAAAAACTGGACAAGCGCAAGTCCATGGGGACAGGTGCACTGCATCCAAGAGTGGTAAAGGAGTTGGAGGATGTGATTGCAGAGACATTGGCCATTATCTTTGAAAACTCATGGAGATTGGGGGAGGTCCTGGATGACTGGAAAAAGACTAATGTAGTGCCTATCTTTAAAAAAAGGTAAGAAGGATCCGGGGAACTACAGGCCAGTCAGCCTCACCTCAGTCCCTGGAAAAATCATGGAGCACGTCCTCAAGGAATCAATTTTGAAGCACATAGAGGAGAGAAAAGTGATCAGGACCAGTCAGCATGGATTCACCAAGGGCAAGTCATGTCTGACTAACCTAATTGGCTCCTAACTGGCTCTGTGGGTGAGGGGAAAGCAGTGGAAATGTTATTTCTTGACTTTAGCAAAGCTTTTGATATGGTCTCCCACAATATTCTTGCCAGCAAGTTAAAGAAGTATGGGCTGGATAAATGGACTATAAGGTGGGTAGGAAGCCAGCTAGATCATTGGTCTCAATGGGTAGTGATCAATGGCTCCATGACTAGTTGATAGCCAGTATCAAGCAGAGTGCCCCAAGGGTTGGTCCTGGGGCCAGTTTTGTTCAATATCTTCATTAATGATCTGGAGGATGGCTTGGAGTGCACCCTCAGCAAGTTTGCAGATGACATTAAACTGGGTGGAGTGGTATGCTGGAGGATAGGGATAGGATCCAGAGGGACCTAGACAAATTAGAGGATTGAGCCAAAAGAAATCTGATATAGGTTCAACAAGGACAAGTGCAGAGTCCTGCACTTAGGACAGAAGAATCCCATGCATGCGATAGACTAGGGACCAAGTGGTTAGGCAGCGTTCTGCAAAAACGGACCTAGGGGTTACAGTGGACCAGAAGATGGATATGAGTCAACAGTTTGCCCTTGTTGTCAAGAAGGCTCATGGCATATTGGGCTTGTCATAAGTGTGAGGTAGCCTAGAATTAGTGTTTACCTGTAAGGGGTTAAGCTAAAGGTAACCTGAGAGGTGGACAACTGACCAATGAGAAATTCCTCAAGAGACAAAGGATTTTAAGTTTCAGTTTCTCTCTGGGTCTCTCTCTGTTCACCTCGGCTATGGGATGAACACAGCTATGTCTTTCACTATAACTATAAGATTCTATTAAGTATTGTAGTCAGTAAGTTTACCTTCTCTTTATCACTTGGACAGTTCTCAGTGGTGAGTGTTGGCTGGGTGCTTCTTGATATTGTAAGCTTCAGCAGAGATATCAACTGTGGGAGAAAATTGCCTCGGGGGAGAGGTTTGGTTTCTGAATCCTTTTGTTGATTATGGTAGATGCTGTTCTATTGATGGTTATAAGGGATTTATTCCTCTCTTTTTTCCTTTATTAAAATCTTTCTTTTAAGAAGCTGACTGCTTGTTTTCCATTGTGTAAGATCCTGGTTTTGGATCGGGCACGTCTCGCAGGATCAGGCGAGGTTTGGTTTTTTTATTCTCTCAAGCTTTCCAGGGAAGGAAGAAGTTTGGGGGGTTAGTGGAAAGGGAAAGAAGAGTCCCAAACTACCCTAGACCTAGTTTGGTGGTGGCAGCGTACCAGGTCCAGATACAGAAGAAGTTGTGTTCTGGGGAAAAACATTTTAACCCAAGCTGGTAAAATAAGCTGGGGGGGGGGGGTGTATTTCTTTTTTCATGTGGGTCCCCACATCTGTACCCTAGAGTTCAGAGTAGGGAGGCAATCCTGACAGGGTTGTATAAGGAAGAGCATTGCCAGCAGATCGAGGGAAGTGATCATTCCCCTCTATTCAGCATTGGTAAGGCCTCATCTGGAGTACTGTGTCCAGTTTTGGGCTCCACACTACAAGAATGATGTGAAAAAATTGGAAAGAGTCCAGCACAGGGCAACAAAAATGATGAAGGGGCTGAAGCACATGACTTACAAGGGGAGGCTGTGGGAACTGTGATTATTTAGTCTGCAGAAGAGGAGAATGAGGGGGGATTTGATAGCTGCTTTCAACTACCTGAAAGGAGGTTCCAAAGAGGATGAAAATACATTGTTCCCAGTTGTACCAGATAACAGAACAAGGTGTAATTGTTTAGCAATGGGAGGTTTAGGTTGGATATTAGGAAACACTGTTTCACTAGGAGGGTGGTGAAGTACTGAAATGGGTTACCTAGGGAGGTGGTGGAATCTCCTTACTTAGAGATTTTTAAGATCAGGATTTTTAAGGTTTTCTCATGTGGATGAGATGATTTAGTTCAGGATTGGTCCTGCTTTGAGCAGGGGTTTGGACTAGATGACCTCCTGAGGTCCCTTCCAGCTCTGATATTCCATGATTCTATGATTCTATGATCTGCAGAGCTGACTGTGGAAAAGCTGTTGAGCAGGTATCTGGGACTCACAGCAAGTTGCCCCGTTAAGGAAAGGATGCTGGCCCATTTTGCATGAGCTGAAGCTGCTGCATTGCTTCCACTTTCAGTCCTAAATACTGCACATTGCAGTAACTAGTTTGGAAGTGATGAATTGTAGTCAGTGGAGTCAGTGACATCTCACTATTTCTCCAAGTTTATGAGCTCACATTTCCTTTTCTTGGAGCTATGTTCTTCTTAGGCTCCCCACCAAGTCCTTTTCACCACCTCTAGTAAGGTACATATCTACACAGCTATGCCTCCAACTTTTCCCCTTCCTTCTGTAGGTGTAAATGAGGTCTTTCTATGCATCATGAGATCAGCGATTTCTTTGTGAGACCTTCCTCCCTCCCTCCCCCCAGCAATATATGAAATAGTTCAGGTAAAATACATTAATTCAAATGTTTAAAACTTGAATCAAACCTTGAACTTCTGAGGTTGGTGGGGGGAATGGCAAACTTTTTAAATAAAATATGATTTTCCCCTCGTATTGTGATGCCAACTCTGCCCATATATCTACACCAGCAACACTGTCACGGGACCCAACCAGGTCAGCCACCATCACTGGTTCATTCACCTGCACATCTACCAAAGTAATATATGCCATTATGTGCCAGCATTGTCCCTCTGCTATGTACATCGGCCAAACTGGACAGTCCTAGGAAAAAGGATAAATGCACACAAATCAGATATCAGGAATGGCAATGTACAAAAACCTGTAGGAGAACACTTCAATCTCGCTGGACACAAAATTGCAGACCTAAGGGTCACCATCCTTAAGCAAAAAAACTTCAAAACCAGACTGCAAAGAGAAACTGCAGAGCTGCAATTCATTTGCAAATCTGATACCATCAATCAAGGATTGAACAAAGATTACGAGTGGCTAGCTAACTACAAAAGCAGCTTCTCTTCTCTCGGTGTTCACACCTCCAAACCAGCTGCTAAAGGCATACTTCATCCTCCCTGATTAGAGATAACAAGCTGGTTCAGCCTGATTGGACTACCTTGTTATCTCCAACCTGGCCTTTGCCTCTTATTTATCCCTGCCCCTGGACACTTCCACTGCTTGCATCCAACAAAGTGGATATTAGCCCACAAAAGCGTATGCTCTAATACTTTAGTTAGTCTTTAAAGTGCCACAGGACTCTGTCACTTTTGCAATTCCAGACTAACACAGCTACCTCTCTGATTCTTAATAGAATGTCATAACTCATCCCTAGTATCCATGTTCTTGTGATCTAAAAATTTTGTGTGTTATGAGATGATGCTACGTGTGATTTAAACTATGCAACAGAAACCTTTGCTGAACAGGAATTTCACATATTCTTAAAATTCTTTCCTTACTAAAGTCATTATTCACTCTAAACCTGCATAATAGCATCTTTATTATGAAAAAGATAAATATTTGGTACTTCAGATAAAAACAAGTATCAGTCAGTATTTGTTCATATTTTCTCATTTTCATGGAAAATATTAAATTTAAAATAAATATTAATTGTCCTCTTAGAATTGAAAATGGCCATATCCACTTGGATACATTTTGCAAACATATTTCTTCCTGTGTGAATGTTGTGGTATGTGCCAGTTATTTCCCCCGACTCCTCTGTGAAGCATTAGTTCTATTTCAAAAGATTCTTTACAAAATACCAGATCATCTTTCTCATTCATTACTATCACCACTAGCAATCCCTATAGGAAGTTTCAGAATAATTGAGTAATTTTGTGATGGCTTAAGATTTTCCCCAGCCAAAATGCTAATATAGAACAGTCTTTAAGTTTTGGTTCAAATGCAGTAGAGAATCACAGAAGTGAGGGCAGGAATAAAAGAACACAATTTTATTTCTAATTTAGGAGTGGATTTGAAATTGTTTATCTATAAGCTTTTTGGTATATTGTTGCTACACATCATTCCATCAGCCCTTTTATTCTTTTAGGTTTATTCTATATTTTTTTAAATTCTTATCTGGATGAGTTCTTATGAACTATTATTCAGCTAGTAGTTTTCATATTTTGTGTCCACTTATGTCAACTCATGATGTATTAATCTTGCTTTCCTAAAACAGCTTTGCCAGTATTTTGGGTTTTTTGTTTGTTTGTTTCCTGTCACAATGCTGCACCCAGATAGGGACTGACTACAGAGCTTCTTTCAGAGCCAGACACACTCAGATGTGTTCAGTATAATATGCTTTAAAATGCTCTGCCCAGATTAGTTTATATGAGGTATTTTGCACACACGACCTCATAGTGGCTGAACAGTAGAATACAATTTAGCATTCCATTAAATTTCCTTTATGTTATATGAACTAAAGAAACTGCAATATATTTATAAACCCAAACGTTTTTAAAAAGTTATTTTCCATGATTCATTTCTAAATAGAACAAAAACTCCATATACTAAACAAGCTGTTCCACCTTGACTTTAGCTATGACACTCTGACTACCTTTCCCAGACCTAAAGAACTCCGTGTAACTACAAAAGCTTGTCTCTTCAACTTACAGAAGTTGGTCCAATAAAAGATATGACGTCACCTACCTCGTGTCTCAAGAAAAAAGTCAGCAATTTAAAATATCATTTAAAATTAATGAGCTAGATCATCAGCTGGCTAAAAAAAGAATTTATGTCTTAATTTTCTTCAGTGAACCTATGAGGATTTACACTAACTGAGGATCTATGTGTTGCATACTGCAGTCTTTTAATAACAATGATACCTATACTGCAGACTCTATAATAAGAGGTCATTGGTGTCCATGCCATTATTTTCCCCCATCTATGTCTCAGGTTACATTACTCAAATCACAATCAATTATTTCTCTAAAGGGTTATAACATGGGGACTGGTGCAGAGATTGGTGAGTGAGGTAGTAAGGCTTTTCCATGACACCATCGTGTATAGGCACCTTAGAAAATTCAAATAATAAAGTAGCTTGCTGGGAGTGGAGGGATTTTTGTTGTGTGGTTTCCTTCTCTAATGTCATTTGGATCAAATTTTGTCACCTCTTTTCAATAGTGTGGAAACTGCGTGCTCCCATTTCGAACTGGAAAGGAACTGTGGTTATTCCCAGGGGTCACAGGCTAGCAAAGCAGTTCCTTTGGATGTTGGGAATTTACGATTTTGAATGTTCAGGTGGTGCATGAGGTCTTTAACTTAAACATGCTTTCTGAAGTGATTTTTTTCCCAATTGAACATGCAGTGTAATCCTGAGTCTTTCATTTATCTGAGTATTTCTTACTATACCAAAAAGTCACACTGAAACCAATGAAGCTGTTCATGTGAATAATCATGGTAGGAGTGAGAGGCCTGTGGGTACTATGAATTGAGTGCACACAAATACAGGATCAAATGCTCCCCTCACTTGCACTGATACTGTAATAGATTTCAGTTACTAATCTGCCTGAGGCATCAGTTGATCAGGCTGAGGCCGCAGGATCATTAGGGGCGAAGATAAAGTGAGCGCACCAAGTGACTAAGTTTTAAAGCTTTAGTAACCAAACAACAGCGGTGAATGCCTGGGGATGCTTCGTGTCACTCAGAGGAAGGAAGAAAGTGTTAGTGCCTGAGCCCTAACCCAGTTTCATACTCACACACGCACAACCTAAGGTTGGCCAAGCCTGGGAGTAACATAAGAGGTGTCGGGGGGAGATGGGAGTTCTGCCCTGTGCACAGGTTGTCTCAGGTCTGCTGTAGATCTCCAACTTGCTTCCGCTCTTGGGAGGGTTGTTAAGCCCTGGGTGTTCCTGGGGGCATCTTGGCCAAGGGAGCCCCACATTGTCCCCCATGCTCTCTGCTCTCTGCCACAGTCTGAACCAGCTTTCTGTGGCTTTCTCAGCTTCCCAAAAACGGACGGGAGACAGTTGTTTTCCCATTCGCTGACCTTCACTGTCTCCCTCATTTTCGCAGCCCCTGCAGTTTCTGTTCTGTGATTCTCCTTTCTTATGGCAGGGCAGGGTTGGAAGTTCAGCTTCCCTTTTTCTTGGCAGGTAACAGAGAATCTGTTGGGTGCAGTGATTTTGGGCTGGAGCCAATCTCTTATCTTCAGGCCTAGCTGGAGTGTCAAATTAACCTGTTTTTTCCGCCCTCGGCCTCCTGAAACCTGCAAAGGAACCTTCCATTCCCCACTCATTCAAACCTGTAACCCTTCCCTACCACCAAGCCACTATATATTTACAAATATTACCACGGTATGCTGCTGGGGCTTACCCAGAGGCCCCCAAAATGGTGTGTGTGTGTGGGGGGGGGTAGTTCATACTGTGACAATACAACCCACATTGAAATCAATGGGGTGTAACTGAGTGGAGAATTTGTCCCATATTCTGAGTCAAATCCTTAGGACTGTGCAAGTCTGCTGCCATGGAGGAGGTCCTACACTGGGTAAACCTATCCTAAGGAACAACACTCCAACAGGTTGGAATCCATAGAAGCCCAGAAATGGGCAATAAAGCTCACCAAACCTAGTGGATTCGAAATATCATTCTTGTGTGTGAAGTAGCCGCTGAGGGCAGCCAGGAACAGCAGGAACTGCTTGGATGAGGAAGAGAGAGGGATTAGGGGCTTATTGTGAGCTGCCCAAAGAGCAGTTGCTTATTGTTAATTAAGAAGGGTTGTTGTGAAAAGAATTCAAATGTTCCACCTTTGTCTTCCCTTTTCCTGGGAACAGTGGAAGTCTTCAATCCAGTAGCCCCTCTCCCCTTGCAAACACAATAACACAGTCTGGCTGCCTTACTGAGATCCTTAGTGTGGGTTGACAAATCTGACACACTGAGCTGGACAGACATAAAACACCCATAAGTCATGATGTGAGCATTACTCATTTGTTGGCTACACCAGCCATCCTGTAATCAGTTAATAGTTACATCAAGTCTCTTCTGTCAGTAATTCACTTAAGGCATAGTAACCTATTAAAAATAAACCGGGATGTTTTACGATTCCTTGTGGAATTAGCATGCGACTATACAGAGGGTAACTGAGGCTTGCTTTTTGGTTTTGTAGGGGGACAGTTCAAGGTATCTTCTACTCACCCACTAATTAACTAGTATATTAGCTGCAACAAAAGTTTATCAAACAAATTGATTATTTCTAGATCCTGACCTGCTCTGAGGAAACTGACATTTTCAACAGCCATTGTTAGAAACCAATTGTGAACATAAGAATATCCATATTGGGTCAGCCCAATATCCTCTCTTCTGACAGTGACCACTAACAGGTGTTTCAGAGGGAATGAACAGAACAGACAACCATTGGAATGATCAATTTACTGAGTGATTCATCCCCTGTCATCCACTCCCAGCTTCTGGCAATGAAGGCTAGGGACACTCAGAGCATGGTGTTCCATCTCTAACTGTCTTGGTTAATAACCATTGATGGATCTATCCTTCATGAACATATCAGGTTCTTTTTTCAACCCTTTTACAATTTGGGTCTTCACCACACCACCTTGCAATGAGTTCCACAGGTTGACTGTGTGTTCTGTGAAGAAATACTTCCTTTTGTGGACTGGGTAGCTCTGACATTTCTCCAGAAAGCTAACACGTAAAAGCAACTCTACACAAAAAAATACTTTAGTGCTTTCCTGAATAGGAATGGGTGGTAAGCATGCACCTCTGTACTTATCTGAACTTTCATAGTAGTCTCTAGAAATAGATCATAAATCCATGGAATATATCTCTGTAATGGAAAGGCCTACATTCAAAAGTTTATGTGCTCATATGGTCAAATTGTAAATTAGAGCTAGAATAATCCTTTTGCATGAATTGGAATATCCTAATGTTGATATAAAATATAGTATAAGCATTTATAAACTGTGGGAAATGTGGAGTGGTGTTCTTGTTCTTTTTATGAGACACAAGCAGAAAATCAGTTAAATAATTGCAGAATGTTTATACACAAAGTACTCTGGGCAAGGAGGGTAATCCTTTCCAGTTAAATTAGTTCAAATACTCCTCCAATTGACAACTCGATTAAGATAAAGAAAATCTTAAACTGCTTATGAAAACCTTAGAGAGGTGCATAAATTCTTTTAGGATTTTGAGTTTTTTCCTAATCATGTTTGATTCCCCAGTTGCACGACACATTTCATTTACATACAGCAAATGTTTGGTATTTCAGGTGTCCTTAGATGATATTATCTTTCTGTTAATATATTTCTGTTAAGTTGTCAAGATCTACCCAAGTCGTCTTGTACTATTTTTCTCATTTGGATTTTGGCTAACTTGAACAATTTCCTAACTACATGTCATCATACAAACTATTTTCCAAACTTGGTCTGTGTATTTCTTCTTTTGTATGTTAATTTAATATGTATAATTGTAAACAGTTTGTATGTGGCAGCCTAAAATTATATTATTTAGACTTTTATTCATAAGATTGAGTTTTATGTAAGGCACTGGTTAGTTCTAGTTCTAGTTGTGTGGAGAGGAAAATGAAAATGTGAAAAAATATGGATAAGAGATAAAACTTATTTACATCAGTTTCTTTTTTAGTAGTGATGTACCGAAGCAAGAAAGAATAGATTTGCCTGCAAACTTTCAGGATTTTTGTATTATGCAGATATGAATTTTATGTCCCTGATCTTTTTAAATAATGGGCTCAATTAAACAAGCAAATTGTAGGAAAGATTAGAGTCAGATTTGACTGTGATGTCGAAGCCACATCTCTAACTTTTAGATTAATATAAACTGATACAGGATGATTCACATACATTATACTGTTAAAAATTCCTGGATCATAGATTCAGTTTCTTACTAATTCCATGTAACTCACTTATATTGACTGGTCAAATTGTGGTTACTCTATATTTTCATATGCCTTTTGGATATGCTTAGACTATCCTCTGACCACTCTGTTTTTACCTTTAACATCTGGAAGGCAGTTCTTCAACACATTACCTATGGTGACCAGATATCCTGATTTTATCAGGGACAGTCCTGATTTTTGGGTCTTTTTCCTATATAGGCTCTTACTATCCCTCACCTCCTGTCCCAATTTTTCACATTTGCTGTCTGGTCACCTTAACATTACCTGGTGCCTATAAGCATTTTTGAGGCTGTGATGTCATTCCTACATATTATGACAAAGCTCCAAGTTTGTATTTGTGGGTCCTGCGCTTCCTGGCAGATTTAGGGGCCTCAGAAACTCATCTAGGCCCCACAGTGACCTCCCTTTCTCAGTATAATTGGCAAGAGTCACCACCTAGTAAGTTACCTTCATCACAGGCCAGTATGGAAGATGGAAAAGGTGGGGGGGAGCCCAGGCCCGCCCTCTACTCCGGGCTCCAGCCCAGAGACCCTAATAGTATCAGCTAAGATGGCTGACCTTTTAGGCACAAAACACAATACAATTCCCTGGGCTACTTCCCCACAGCAGTCCCCGCTTCTTCAAACACCACTTCACCCATACCTCAGGGCCTCCTTCCTTCTGTATGATATGTTGTCCACCACTCAGTCTCACCAACAGCACAACTTCCTCTCACAGCTCCTGACACCCACACCCACCTGACTAACTGGGAGGTTTTTATCTGGCTTCAGCCAGTCCCTGATTGGCATCAGGTGTCCCAATCAGGCTAGCTGTTTCTACTCCTTTCTAGAAGGTTCTTAATTGGCCCCAGGTGTCTTGATTGGCCTGGAATAGCCTTTGTTTGGCTATCCAGGAAACAGGGACCTGCACATCCTGAGACTAATATACCTGCCTTCCAGCACTCTCTTATATCCTTCTGGTCTGACTCCGTCACAATATATATTGATTTCAGAGGCAGTACTTCTAGGCATTAATAATTCAATATGTTCTTTGAGATGAGTCATGTTAACTGAGTATATATTGTACCAATAGGACATAAAACTCCATTGTGTGCTAACGCAGACTCTTTCCAAACTTGCATATCTCCTTTTAACTCACTTAAATAGATGTTCCAACAAAATAACAGATAGTTCTACAAATGATGTTAGGCATGAGAGCATGAGAGATGGAACTTCTGCCACAGATAGAGCAAGTTCTTTTGACAAAATACCAAAGAGTGACAATTTTTTCTAGCACAAGACCCAGCAGTAGATTCCATTTCTACATCAGCCCGCTCAATGTTTCACAAAAGCAATCTTGTTACTATAGAATTCAAATGTAGGAATCTGCAGAAATTTTTCACAAAGGAAAGGCTTTTAAACCAATCCAAAAACATAATGGACAATCAGTTTGTTCAATAGGGTGCTTCTTTTTAGTTGAATTATTTAGCTAGTCCCTATGAGTGTGTGTATATATGTATATATGTATATATTGTGATGGAGTATCACAAAACATTCAGAAATTCAACATGGCTTTAAATGAATATACTTTTAACAACTTTTTGAAGATATTATACCATAAACAAGTCCTTCTATCTGATAGTGTCTCTGGGGGATCCCTCTCTTACTCCTTCCCTACCTCCCTGAAAGCTCTGTTTTTCCTTGAACTCCCAAAGAAGGCTTTTATTACTTCAAGCAAAGTCCAAACAGCCCATACATCAACTAAGCCTCTCTTATTACTTCACCCCAATTAGGCCCAACAACTTCTCTTATAAAACTTGACCCAGGTGCTCTCTCAGCTTCTCTGGCTCATAGGTAGCTATTCTGTTTCACTGCAATAAAAATAATAATGAAATTTAGAGCCATCCAGACTAAGTCACTGTAATAACCATATTCAAATTTTGCCAAGAAAACAAGCCTCTAAACAACCTGAGGGAATAGGGAAATAGAATGTGGAAACATTGCATAAAACAGTATAGAATACTAGATAAGAAGTATAGAACTTTAACTAGAACAGATCTCAGCTGGTTTCAACTGGCATAGCCCCACTGAAGTCAATGGAATTTAATAGTGCAAGATATGTGAATTTAATCAATTATATAAAACAACTGACAACTAACTCCAATGTCCTTGAAAAGTGAGGCAGTAAGGAACCAGATAATTTTATATTAGGACCAGTTTCTTTAGAAAGATCTTCATTAACATGTTTGACAAACAACCAAAAATAATAAACAAACACATCCCTGTCTGTTACTCTGGATGCCCTCTTCTTTTGTCATCAGTCTCATGGAAATTCATGTCTAATTTGTCCTTTGTTAAGCTGGTATTCCTTTTAACATGAGAAATAGGAGTTCAGAGATAATGATTAGTGAAGAGACCAAAAGTTTAAAAACTGTTTAATTTAGAGAAAAGATAAATAATGGGGGAGGACATAGTGGTGTTGTTCAACATAATGAATGTACAGAGGATGTAAATAAGGGAGTCTTATTTACCTTTTCTCACAATACAATTAATAAGAAAGAAATTTAAAAGTTGATAAGGAAATATTATTTTACACAATGTATAATTACCCTGTGGAAGTCTTTGCCCCAAGATTGACAGAGATCGTACTAGAATTCAAAAAGGCATTAGACATTTCTAAGAATTTGAGTATTAACACAATATTAGAAAAGATTTTTTAAAATGACAAAAGATCATTGGTGCTTCAGGGGACAAGCCATTGTCTTAACTTTTGGGATTCTGAAAGAAACTTCCCCTCTGGCAGATAATTTCATAATCGCCTACTTTGGGATTTTTTTTCACCTTCCTCTGAAGCATCTGGAAGTGTCACTGATGGAGACAAGATGCTGAGCTAAATATGCCACTGGTCTTGTCCAATATGGCAATTCCTATAGCCTTACTGCTGTCGTATGCGTCTCATTCTCCCTCACCCCAAAAAAGTCAATTGATCTTTTTAAAAATTATTAATACATAAATGTGTGTGTGTTTACCTGTGTGTATATTGATAGAAAAATTAAAAAATCATTTTCTAATTTTTTGCCCATATTTTTAATCCTTTGGGGTGCCTTTCTCCACATCCCCCCTCCTACATTTTTGTGTGTGACTCCTCCCAGTGTAATAGCCATAAATAAACTAGTTCCTATACAGGAGCATGTATGCATATGAATGGGCAAATAAGCACACACCTGGCAGTGAGTCCAACAAATATTTAACCAGACCTTTTAAAACCTCATGAAAAGGTTAAGCTTTAAAGGTTCAAATCTGAAACATATATGCTGTTAGATGTAGAACTTATTACACTGAGTAATATCATGTAATTCAGTGTGACTTGTTACAGGTAAGCACTCCCTGAAAGTCAGGTGTTTCAAGTTGCACACCCAGAAAATGAAGAACCCAAAATCACTAGTCTCATTTGACTATTTAGGTCTTAGTTTTTGCTTCTTAAAGACTAAAAAATAAACGTCTTTGCAGAGTGTCTTTTCTATTATTTAATTTTCTACATTATATAGTATGGTGGGATTTTAAAATTCAAGGGCATGTCTGGGTTAAAGCCCTATGGCTCAAGAGAAGAAAACTTATTATGACTTTTGAGCTTCAGTTTTTAGTGGCTAACTCAAGTCCTCAATATATTTCCTCCGAATGTTCTGTAGCAATGTGAGAATATAGCCAAGTAGAATTTGAGTTAGACAGAGGTCAAAGAAAACTCCCACACACACACGAAAAAAAACAACCAAGATGTGACCCCAAGCATATTCTGAAAAAATTCTGAGTAGATAAAAAAAATCTTAACTTGGATTGTGATCTCTTAATAATGTAAGGAAAGACTATTCATTAAAGTTTAATCTAATAGCACAGCTTTGCAGGAGGATCACTGTTTAGTTTTTTTCTTTTTTAATTTCATTTGCGCTCTGGGAAAAAAAAGAGAAATTTGTTACATATAATGGTGCTTCTGCCAGAAGGTGACCTCGTTCTCTGCTAGTCCCCAAATAGTCATTTACAATGTTAAAGTTTTCTGCCAGCATAAGTAAATATATTCTAATTTATTTGTACTTGATGGAATGTTTCACATTGATAGACAGCTAGTTGAGATACTTAAAATTGCTCTGAAGTAAAATCTTTGAACTCTCTCTTTTTTAATTGCTGAGGGAGTTAAGAATGAAATTTATTTTTTTTAAAGTGAGATTGCCTTTTAGTTTAGCAAGCTAGCAGTATATATAACTCATCTCTTTCTATTTCTAGATCACATCACAGAGCTTGAAAAAAATTCCGAAAAGGCTTCTATTATTACAGAATTTGCAAAGACTGCATGGAGACAGGAGGAATATAACTTTATTTTTTTCTTTGGCAAATGGGGGAATGGAAAACGCTTGAAACAAAACAACCTCTAAATGTCAAGCTTTTAGGCACTGACCTCTTATATCACATCACAGAATGAAAAAAAAAGAAAAAGAAAGAAAACTGAAGCCTTGTTAAAGGAAACCTTAAGTCTCCTTTCTTGATTTTTCTTTTCCATTTGAAGTGCTTCGTCTGAAAGCTGTTAAAGATCTTCCATAACTTTTCACATACTTTGTCCAAATTATTTATTTGGGACCAAGATGAAGTGCAGATACTTTACACTGAAAAGTAAATGGTTTAAAAATGTTGACCAGGGGGGTTTAATCCAAATCAGACTGTTTATTTGAAACATGGGAATGTCTATCAAATGAATATGGTAAATGTCTGTACGTGTTCTGCTTGAATATTTATCACAGGCAAGTTAAACAGCACTAATTTAATTTAAACTTCAAACATTTAGTATAATGTAAATGGGTTTTTTTCCAATCCAAATAACAGTTTAATTGTATCTTGCAGAATGAATCTTTGTCATTAGCGACATGGCTTTTGATTATACCAGCAAAATAATTTTGAATCCATCACTGTTTATTGTATCGAATGATCCATAATTATCTCCCTAACTTGTTTATAAAGTAATTAGATTTTTTTCCTCCATGTAATATAAAACAAAGAGCCAACTTCGGGATACCAATTTAATAGGAAAAGTCAGCAAAGCAAGAATGTAATGCAGTTTCAGAACACTTTACTTATTAACTTCCCTGATGGAACATGCCATTCTAGAAAATAGCTATCAACTACTGATAATCATTTAGGCCCCCAGCCTGCAAATACTTACACATGCAGATAATATTAGATACATCAAATAGTCCCACTGAATTCATGTGGATAAGTGTTCACAGGATCAGGGTCTTGTTGCCTTCATACAGGAAAGAAAAGTGGTAGTTTATATATTTTGAATCCTTTAGTGATTTATAATCAGAAAGTCATTTTTAAATGGTCCTTCTTATGCTTTCTGCTCAGTGCTCGTGAACTGGACTCTTGATACAGCTGAGAGGAACTAGCTGCCTAAGAGGGCTGCAGCTGTGGCTGTTGTTGAAGCAAAAGCCCAGGCTTGGGAGGAGTTTGGAGAAACCATGGAGAATGACTACCGGACAGCCACAAAGGTGTTCTGGCAAACATTCATTGCTTTAGGAAGGGTCGGCAGGACATTGCCTAAGCTGTATTCAGCAAGGGTTGTGATATGCTGACGTTGACTGAGGAAATCATTGAGAGGTGGAAGGAGCACTTTGATGAACACCTCAATCCGATGGACCTGCCCCCCTTTCAGGAGGCAGCGCTGGAAACCTCCTTTGAGATTGGATCTATTTCTGATACTGAGATTTATACAGCAGCAAAGTCCTTTTACAGTGGTAAGGCAGCAGTGTGGACAAGATTTGTCCAGATATGTTGAAAGCACAGGACAATGTTGGGGTTTCATGGTTAAAATGCCTCTTCAGTGTTGTACAGAAGGTGGGTGCAATATCTCTGGACTGGCAAACTGGGGTGCTGATCCCAATCTTTAAGAAAGGAGATCAGAGGAGGCTCACACTCCTCAGCCTCCCTGGTAAAGCCTATGCCAGGGTGCTGGAGAGGAGGTTACACACATTCCTTGAACCTCAGAGTCAGGAGGAACAATGTGGATTCTGTCCCAGATGTGGAACAATGGACCAGCTCTTTGCTCCCTTGCAGATATTTGAGGAGTTGTGGCAGTTTGCTACTCCTGTGTACCTTTGTTTTGTAGACCTAGGAAAAGGCATATGACCGTGTTCCCCAAGATATCTTTTGGGAAATGCTGTGAGAGTATGAAGTGCCACTTTTACATGTTATCCAGTCCCTTTACTCTCAGAGTGAGAGTTGTGTTCATATTCCTGGTATTGAGTCAAATTTATTCAAGATGGGCCTTGGACTCTGCAAAGGGTGTGTCTTGTCCTCATTCCTTATCGTGATTTTCATGGACAGGATATCATGATGCAGCCGAGCTGTAGAGTACATGCAATATGGAGAGTTGGAGGTGGCATCTTTGCAGTTTGCAGATGATGTCACCCTTGCTTCTTAAGACTGAAATCTCCGATGCACACTGGAATGTTTCACTGCTGAGTGTGAAGCAGCTGGGATGAGAATGAGCACCTCCAAATCAGAGGTCATGGTCCTCTCCTGGAAGTAAGTGGACTGTTATTTCCAGGTGAGGGGGGAGCTACTTCCCTTAGTGGAAAAGTTCAAGTATCTAGGGATCTTGTTCACAAGTGATGGTAAGTGGGAGCATGAAATCAACTGGAGGATTGGTGCAGTGGGAGCAATGATGCAGGTGCTCTGCCAATCCGTGGTGGTGAAGCAGGCAAGTTCTCAGAGTTCTCAGAGGCAAGTTAAAAAGCACTAATTTAATTTAAACTTCAAACATTTAGTATAAATTAAATGTTTAAATGGTTTACAGGCCAATTTACATCCCCAACCTCACCTAGGGTCATGAACTTTAGGTAATGACTGAAAGAACAAGATCACCAGTACAAATGTGGTTAGTCCCGCTTTAAGCAAGGGGTTGGACTAGATGACCTCCTGAGGTTCCTTCCAACCCTGATATTCTATGATTCTATGAATGAGGTTTCTCCACAATGTGGCTGGGCTTATTCTCTGAGATGGGGTGAGGAGCTTAGCTATTCAGGAGGGCCTTGAAGTAGAGCCACTACTCTGCATTGAGATGAGCCAGTTGAGGTGGTTTGCACACCTGATAAGATGCTCCCTGCGAGGCTTCCATTGGAACTGTACCAGACATGTTCCACTGGGAGGAGACCATGAGGTTGACCCAGGACACGTTGGATGGATTACATCTCCTGGCTGGCCTGGAAATGCTGGGAATGTCCCCAGAAGGAGCTGGAACCTGTTTCAGAGGAAAAGGACGTCTGGTCTGCCCTTCTCTCCATGTTGCTGCCACGACCTTCACCAGGAAAAGTAACATAAGGGAAAAAGAAGAAAGAAAGAATGTTTAAATGATGTTATGTCACTTATAAATGTTTATTATTGACCTAGAATATGAGCTGCTATCATAAAATATATTGGTTCTAATCAGGAACCTAGTCAGCACTATGGCTGGCAGTGGGGTCAGCCATCTCAGTGGCAACTCTCCCCCGGCCTACATTCCAAGGCAATAGCATACTGATGAGCTGTGTTATAGATAAATAAAGAGGAGATCAAGAGCTGCCAGAGATAGTGTTCAAGGTCTGAGCCACATCCCTTCACCAAGTTCTGTATTCAAGAAGATATTACACACTTTTCCTTTCATCAAGAACCCCATTTTATGGTGTTTGTCATGGAGGGAGACAATCTAGAACACTGTAAATTCAAAGAAAACTTAAGAGACACTGCCTAATATGTAAATAAGATGAGGAATACTTGTGGCACTTTAGAGACTAACTATTTACGGATACAGACTAACACAGCTGTTAATCTTAAACCTGCCTAATATGTGAAATTTCAAGTATTAATTGTAGAGGCCAGATCCTTAGTCGTGGTAATCTTGTGTAACTCTAATGAAGTCAGTGGAGATATGATTGTCTGTCTACTTACATGGACACTTCCACTTCCCGCAGCTCCCATTGGCCGAGAATGGCAAACCGCAGCCACTGGGAGCTGCGGGAGGCCATGACTGTGAACAGTCAATGTAAACCAAATGTCTCACAGCTCACAAGTGGATTAGTCTGATGGGTCACTTGCTGATCCTGGGCTAGCCTGTGGCACCATTTGCCACTGAACATGTTACCATCACTACACTATTATTTTAATATGCTAGTTGAGATGACAGTTAGCATAAGTATCTCTACTCAAGCTGGGAGTCACCCCTATCTTACAGTGTAGACATGGCCAAAGAAAACAACTTCTCAAGCAAGGTCTATGACGGATCAAGACAGATAACTCTCCAAAAACATGCCAGGCTGTTTTATTTAATTTCCTTTTAAAAGAAGGTCCACAAGCAGCCCCAAATGTTGCTGCTGATGTCAAAATAATCTATTCAGCTAAATCGAAATTCTGCCCCATGTTACAGTGGAGTTGTTTGTAAACAAATTGGGAACAAACTTTGTTTCCTTTTGGTCTAACTTGTCAAAGCTTATGTTTTGTTATTATTTATATTGTAGCACCTACATAGCAAAGAACTGGTCCTTGCCCCATAAAATATCAGAGTTGGAAAAGACCTTAGGAGATCATTTAATCTAACCCCATGCTCAAAGCAGGACCAATCCCTAATTAAATCATCAAAGAGATTTTTGCCCCATGCTGCTAAACAGCCCTTCTCCAGGATTGAGTTTATAACCCTAGGGTTAGCAAGCCAATGCTCAAACCACTGAACTATCAATCTTCTTTCTTCCTCCCACCCCCAAGAGCTTTCAAACTGAATAAAAGAACATAGGCAAAAGGTGAACACAAAACACGGAGGGAAAATACAAGGAAATAATGATACAGGCTGGTCAGCATGATGAGCAATGGTTGCAACACCCCAGCTAATTAACCATTACTGATTTTATTTTGTGAAAAGAAAAGCGTAGAAGAGGGATATGAGGAAGGCGTAAACATTTTTTTTCAAAATGTTTTTGTTTCCTGTTTTATACATGTAGATATCATGTCAACTCTTTCATTTCTTAAATCATCCACTCTGTTTAGGAATTAACAAATCTGGCAGATGGCTAACTATCTGAACAAAATCCTAATAGTTTCACTCCTCCTTAATTACCATTAGAAAGTTAATTTCCTGGAAAAAGAGGGTGAGGACCAACCTAAATCATCATACACAAAAATGATGGGTAAAAAATATGACTGGAACAGATGGCATTCAATTCGTAATGATTTGAAAACAGCTAAAGATTATTGATTTAGTGTAAATGTACAATTACAAAAGAAAATCTCCAACAATATTCCAGAAGAAATCAAATTATCAGACTTGAGGAAGCTAATGTGAGTTAACAGCTGCATAGTACTTTGGACATGACAGAATCCAAAGTACAAATTACTTTAAAGCAAAAAGGAGAACTTTTATATTATTCTGTGCTTTTCTGTGTTTCCTTCTGTATGCAATGTTATAAAAATGTTAAATTAAACTCACGCTGCAGCTTGCATGTTTCATTTTGCCAACAATGTTGCGATTCCATATATGCTGGTATTTCATGTATTTATTGATGCCTAGCTTGGAAACATTACCACCCTTTAGTTCTTTGTCCCATACAAGTAGATCAGTATTTTAAGTCTTGTGTAAAGGGGGATGTAATTTGATAGCTCTGATAGCTGTAGTTCAGGAAATAGTAATAATCTAATTCTCTCCATCCCTGAATTATACTCTCATCACTACACATTTTAGGATCCCACTCTCACAGTCTCTTCACATATGGAACTCTCAGCTTCCCTGAGAGTTCCATATGCCGGGGCTTGCAAGATAAAGGCTTTCAAGTACCATTATCTAGAAGTAGAGCATAGTGTTGACATTCTGAGTGTTATTCTTGCAGGCATAACTGCAACATTGCCAACTGCTGTCTGGAGGTGTTTGTACATAACCCATACATACATCACAGTGACTTTCGAGAGCAGCCTGTCACCAATTTATGTATAATACCTTGAATGATGCATTTAAGATCTATATTATGACAATAGTATGTTGGGGCAATGAGTGTCACACCTGATATGAGTTACAGCATGGGCAAGCCTTCTGCTACCTGAGATTGAGGGACTCCCAGGGTTATAAAGAATTACAGACTAGTGCTGGACATATGTTCTTAAAATGTGTTTGGAAGGCAGTGCATAAACCCAGCCTACCCTAGACAAAGGAATGTGAATTTGCCTGTCTGATCAGGCTGGTCATAGGCAGAGGACAATGAAAGTATCTTTACATATGAGGTAAACAAAGCCATCTAGATAAACAAGCAGCAGAAAAGACCATTTAACAAACATGCTGTGGGACAGAATCTACACCCTGGGAAGCCTTTCTTGCTTTTGAGGCAGAGACAATGGACTTTGGTAATGTAATGGGAGCAAAACTACCTTTAAGGATCCATCACTAAGGGATATAGAGTAGGTACAGAATCTTCCAACCCCGTGAAAGTTGGATCCCTTAGTATGAAGGGTTAGGAGTGCTGGTAACTTGATGTAAGTAAGACAACTACTTATGCAAAGATTGTAACCTTCTTAGGTTAAGTTTTAGTCACTAGAAAGCACATTTTATTTGTTTGTAACCGTACCTCTTTCTCTTACTTAGTAATCCTTTAAATTTCTGCTCTTGGTTAATCAATTTATTCTTATTTTATTACAAAACCATCTCACTGCTGAGTATTAAAGGAATGCATGAGTCTTCTGCTACTGTAATGGGCTAATAGGTGCTCTGTCTCTTTAGAGGCAGCAAATTTAATAATTTCTGTGAGTGTCCAGTGAGAGGGACTGGACAGTGCCGAAAGACATCACTGGGGAAGTTGGGATTCACTGACTGTTACCAGCACACCAAAGGTTACACTGGCAGACTCCTGAAAAAATTGTTTGCCATGCAGACAGGCTGGTGTGTCAGGGAGCTGACTCACAGCTTAGCAACAGCAAAGCTCTCACTCTTGCTGGGGCACAATGGTAACATAGTGGCTAATGGTTCTGGGGTCCTACTGTATTATTCTTGCAGCTATAACTGTAACATTACAAACTTGCATTTTGGGGATGGTGAAATCAGCCCATTGATTGCTCTGGGCTGATATTTCACATGCAGCATCTCAGTTTGGAAGGAACAATTTTTAAAGCAATTTTGTGGGGAGTGAAATCATAGTTTCGCTATGCAAGTGTAAACCAGATTAGGAGATCAGTTTTGCAGCTTGCAATAGAGTCCTTAGTGGGTGAGGTGGCCTAGTGGTTAGCCCACCTAGTGCCCACCCTCCACCACTGCTGGGTCTGTCTTCTGGGTTCTGTTCCTCCTTTGTTCAGAAGTTAAGTGAGGAATATGGCTGGTTCAAGTCCCTCCTGTAGTAGGGGCAGTGGTAGGGGAGCCCAGGTCCTATGCCGCCACCAGGCTCTGTCCCAAGGCTCTAGCGGGTCAACAGTATCTAGCCCCGCAAAGGAGCCCTCTGAGTTACCCTCCTTTGGTCTCTACTTACTGCTGATTTTTTTGCCTGCTTTCAATCCCAGATAAGGTGAAGAGATAATCAAACTTCGGTGTGAGCCAAGCTCAGCATGTCGGCTCAGTTCTCTCAGGGAGGCTATTCTGCAGCTAAATCATGGTCTTCGCTTACTTGGCTCTGCAAGAGAGTAAAGATTCTCTCTTCCCCACCTCTCCCAATTGTGTAGGCTGTGTAATGGTGCCCAGAGTCATAGACCTAGATGACTCCAGCAAGAGGGCAAGGAGGTGTTGAGGTAGGTGGAGTCCTGGTGTTTCTTCCCCTCAGTGCCAGCCAGCACAATACTGGGTAGAGGGCAATATGCTACATCACAAGAAAGGAGAGTCAAATGTTATATTCTCCTCAGCCCAACTGGGGATGCCTGAGAAGCATTACTGCATCTGTGGCACACCTCACCCCTAAATGGCAAAGCTTCCACCCTGCCCCTACAGCAAATGCCTTGCCACAGTTCAAGGTTATTTCAGCACTGATGATATTTTTGTATTTCATCTGCTGCCTGTTAGAATCAGATTCTTCAAGGATATGGACATTTTGATGTCACATTTTGCAGCACAGTTAAGAGATGGGAAAAAGAAACAGACAGGGAACCTGAAATGTTAGTGCACTTGCTATCATTTCATTGCTAAATATACGGACTCAGACATCAAATTAATCTTATCTACCAATGAGAGGGACACAGAAGTCATTTATCCACTTCACAAAGATGACACATAGTTTGATATAAATGGTAGTTTCTGCTCAGGTAAAGACCAATACTTAAATACTAGAGACAGTACAGGTCAAAACTGGTTGAGGTATATAAGGATAAATTTTAGCATGTTTCTCTGGTTGCCCCGAATCTGTTATATTAGTTTCTCACTTTCACTTGCACACATTTTACAACACCTTTACCCCAAGAAAATGTTTAGAAATGTAAAGTCTATTATCAAGCCTACTTATGATCTTGCTCCAGTGGGATACTCAGATTATTTTCACTGGTTATTCAGTACAGATGGGGAAAATATTTCCTGTGTATTGAAGCACAGAATATTTAGTTGCAAGTTTCTTCAGTCACTGGTAAATGGAAAACAGCACCCAAGACCCAGTTCTGCTACCCTTCCATATAGAATCATAGAAATATCAGGGTTGGAAGGGACCTCAAGAGGTCATCTAGTCCAACTCCCTGCTCAAGACAGGACCAATCCCCAACTAAATCATCCCAGACAAAGCTTTGTCAAGCCTGACCTTAAAAACCTCTAAGGGAGGAGATTCCACTATCTCCCTAGGTAACCCATTCCAGTGCTACATCACCCTCCTAGTGAAATACTGTTTCCTAATATTCAAGTGAAACCTCCCCCACTGCAACTTGAGACCATTACTCCTTGTTCTGTCACCTGGTACCACAGAAAACAATCCAGATCCATCCTCTTTGGAACCCCCTTTCAGGTAATTGAAATCAACTATCAAATTCCCCCTCATTCTTCTCTTCTGCAGACTAAATAATCCCAGTTCTCTCAGCCTCTCCACATAAGTTATGTGCTCCCAGCCCCCTAATCATTTTTGTTGCCCTCTGCTAGACTCCTTCTCATTTCTCCACATCCTTCTTGTTGTGTGGGGCCCAAAACTGGACACAGTACTCCAGATGAGGCCTCATCAATGCCAAATAGAGGGAAATGATAGTTCCTTGATCTGCTAGCAATGCTCCTACTTATACATCATAAAATGCCGTTAGCCTTCTTGACAACAAAAGCACACTGTTTACTCATACCCAGCTTCTCATCCACTGTAACCCTTGGTCTTTTTCTGCAGAACTGCTGCCTACCCGTTCGGTCCCTAGTCTGTAGTGGTGCATGGGATTCTTCCATCCTAAATTCAGGACTCTGAACTTGTCCTTGTTGAACCTCATCAGATTTCTTTTGGCCCTATCCTCTAATTTGTCTAGCTGCCTCTTTATCCTATCCCTACCCTACAGCATATCTACCACTCTTTGTTGAATTGTACCTTAATACACAAAGGAGTATACAACACAACATCCACAATAACCCGATACTATCACCTTAATCCCTTAGTCATTTTGGTAAAAATGTGATGTTGGGATACAAAATTTAATCTAGAGTCTCAGTGCTGCTAGATCCCTTGTATTCTACCTCATTACTTTTTTTAAAAGAATATCTCTTGTAACTCTTAGCCTCCATAAGGAAATCTATGATATGTTTATAAAAGGATCTCAACTCATCATATGTCAAAATAAAATCAGAAGCGTAGTTGCAAAACGCAGTTTCCTTACTGCAGCACTTTCCATTTGATTCCATTGTCCAGAGACTCCAAAGGTATAACAGAACTGCACTGAAATCAATAGGTAAATAGAAAGGGAATGCAATTGAAAACTTTTAAACGGCAAGTTAAATTTGATAGTAACTTTGACAGAAGTGAGAGATTATTACACAAGTTCCTGACTCCCTGACAGATTTCAGATCCTGGTCCTAATGTTAAAGGTTTAGTTACTTTGAACTCCAAGGCCCAGATCCACAGAGGTATTAAGATTCCTGACTTCCATTGAAATCGAATACTTTTGTGGATGTGGGCCCAACTCATTTTATGCTATTCATGTGAGAGTGCAGTAAACTGGGACAAATTGACTAATTGACTCCAGACACAAATTCTTAGGGGCTCAGGTAGTTGTCAGTGGAGGATCCTCAGCTATTGGACTGCTTATTAATAGAAATAAATATGGTCTTAAATCCAACCATCCCTCTAAATGTCATCTAACATGTGCACTCTAGAGTGCCTGTCATTATGGTATTTAATAGCCAGATCATGGAGATGGTCTCAAACAATAATATTATAGAAAATGACTTAACAAGAGAGAGTGTGAGGAGCATGGTCCATCCGAAGAGCACTTGTAGATTTATTTGTAGAAGCCCTAGATTCTATGATGATTGGCATATTAGAAATGCTTAGACAGACAAATCTTCAACCTTCATTTCTTGCTTCATTGTCTAAAATGGACTGAAATCTAGAGCTAAATGAAATTTGGAATTTTTGTCCCACTGGAAATTCCAACATTTCAGCCTTTGTTTTGCCCCAATCTGGACAAAAAGTAGTAATGCCAAAATGTTTAACACAATACAAATTATAGGATTTCTATTTTGAAACATCAGAACATTTTGTTTTCATATTTTTGACCAAAATGACACATTTGAACATTCTCAAAATTGAACTTTTTGTTGTTTCATTTTGGTTTATTGGATTGACTCAAAGGGCCCCATTCTGAGTTGGTTCAATAGGAAAATGCATTTTCCATATGTTGCTGCCTCTCTTCATTGGGGCTATAGTTCAGGAGCCTGATGCCCCCATCTTCCCCTATGAGCCAATATACCTGGGCAGACTACAAGTTCCACTACAACTTATGCACCGTGCAGCTCATGCAGGAAAAAAATATCCATGCTGGGTTCTGGGAGACATAGTCCAACAGAGAGCCTGGCCCCTAGGAAAGAATGGAGACAGACCCAAACAACAGCTCACAGAAGATAACCCACTGATAAGGAAATGTGATTAATGCTTTGTTGAACTGGTTTGAAAATATAAATTTGCAGTCTGTTCTAAAAGCTAAATATTCCAATCTGTGTTGAACATGACCGAAAATGAAATATTTCTTTTCGATTTTCAGCAAAATCAAAATGTCTCATAGAAAATGTCAAAGTTTAGAAATTTCATTTGCCATTGGAAATTTATTCCAACAGAAACCCCTCAACCAGCACTACAGCAGACTTCAGAGCATAAAATTGAAGCAGGTTCTTTTTTCCCTTTGGCACTAAGTAATCACAATATTTTAGGAAGTTCAATAGTGATATCATAGTTTGATTTCAGTGTAAAGAGGTATAAATAAAACTTTCTTTGTAGTGACCTAGTTGCTAAAATCTTGTAGATTTGTTCATCTCTGGAGAAAAATATGAATATGAATAGAGTTATTTAGCCATTGTTCACTTTCTTCTTTCGAAGGACCAGACACACCCTCCACACCAGGTCTTCTTACTTCCACAACAGTGCTGACTGGTTTCTTCCTATGATCAGTCCAGGCAGTGGAGATTTTGCAGCATAGTCATGAATGATTGGAATTAAAGGCATGGGTATAGGTATCTCTTTCCTTTAATACAGCAGCTTCATGTCAGGAAATATTTTTCCTGCTTTTATCCTCTCCCTTCTACTGACAGATTCATTTAGCATATCTGAACACTGCAGCATCAAGCCAAGAACAGGAATTAGGAAGCTTTCAAAGCTCTACTGTCCACTCAACTTGTTCAGAACAATATAACCTAGTGAAGATCTACTCCAGTTCCTCTTTGTGCTTCACAAGTAACAGCTATTAATAGCCCTTAAGCCCCATATATCCCATGGTTGCATGCTCACTGATTATGGGGGCTCCTTTAAATCTCATCCATAATCTCAGTTTTTATTTCAGGTTATTCTTCATCTCTGTCACACTCATCCAGAGCTGAGTTTGAACCAAACAGGCCCGTGATGTCAAGCTCCCTGTTGGCCCATCCAGTGAGCTGACTCCAACAACAAGGAGGGGTACAATTCAGTTGCTGGCAGCTGGCACAAAGTGAAAATAAGAAATGGAAATCTTACTTCACTCCTTTGCACAGAAGCTCAGCATTCTGGGGGGCAGAAGGCATAACCAGCCTTGTTCCTTTTCTCACCTGTCACAGCCTCTATTAACATTGAGGCTGGGGTAGGCAAAAATGAGGCACTACAAGGAGAGAAGAAGACCAGGAATTCTACTGAAAGGTGGGGTAGAAATTAGGCAAAATGTAAGGAGGGAAACTTAGGGGAAGAGGAAAGAAGCTAATCAGTGTTGCTGCCCCCAGAGAATTCTTGTGCCTTAAGGTCACAAAAAAATCTCCAAGGGGACTGGCAAACTTCCCATGGATTAATCACTAGGATGTCTTACTGTTTAATTTAAACAACTAAAATAAGCATCATTAAACTCTAACTTTAGGCCCTTTTCAGAATTTCTTGCTCTTTATTCAGTCAAAATTGGATTGTTTTGATGTTTTCCCCAAGTGAAAATCCTGTGTGTCATATTTAAGTCTAGAGTGATTCTTTACAGATGAATTGTACAACCTTGAAGATAGAGATTTACTGGGTAGTAAAAATACTGAAAGACCATTAGCTGGAAGGGTGTCAAAGAGTCAGCAGCTGAAATACCACAACACTGCCAGATTGTATGTTACAAAAAAAAAACCTCAGATAAAATTATATTTCAACTATGTGAGAGCCCATAACTGAAAATGTATCTGGCTCATAAGACGACTTCATTGCAGTATAAAATCTTTCAATTTTATAACAAAGTTATTAAGTATTGTGTGCCATCGTTCACTTGTTTAGACTGAAATGAATTGGGCCAAATAAAGTTACTGACAAATATGGAGAAAATATAGCTTCCTTCATATGCGCTGAAATAGACACTTTTGCAGGATAATAGAAAATCCTGAAGCCAAAATTATAGAACTCTCGGAAATATGGGTTTGCTTGACTTGTTTGTATTAGGTAGGGAATTTCTGTCTTGCAAAGGAGGAATGGCTGGAAAATTTTGGGATGTTTTCTGTGACAGGAAAAGGAAGGAATTGAACCTGTTAGACTTTCTACTATGTACTCATCACCTTGATGGCACCACCCCTAACCAGTTGTTGCTAGCCAAGGAAAGATTTCATAATGTTCAAGTCTACAGTACTTTGTAGTTTATCACTGACTGTACTGTCATCCACTATGTACTTGGCTATTCTCAAGATCCAGGAAGGTTTGTAGTGACTGTACACATACAGAAGTAGAATTGTATGGACATTAAGAGTACATAACTTTTTTGTGGAATTTAGTGCTTTTTTCTGTTTGTCAGCTATCCAAGCAAAAGTTAATATCTCCCCCCCCCCCCCAAGCCTTACAAACAAGAAAGCCTAAATAAATCATTGGGACTTTTCTTTTCTCCAGCAGAGAACAGATGGGAGAAGAGAGCACTTTAGGGAAAGCAGGAAATATAATGTAAGGGAGAATTTTAAGACATCTGAAATCTTTCTTATTTAAAAAAAGAAATGTAGGAGAAATTGGGGGAATCATGCAGATACCTAGGGGTAAGGCCAAATATGGGTATTACCAACACAGTTTCGGTATTTTTGATAGGACGTGACTTCACCCTGCTCCATAGAAATATCAGCCTAATTAGCACTATGTGACTCATTAAACAGGAAATCATGGACTGGGTAATCACTTTTCTGTTCAGGAGGTATGATGTAAACTCACAGGAAGAGGGTAGCATGTAGTACACATTGCAAAATAACTGTTCTTCTGTGCTGAACCTTTAAATCTCTACAGACTCTGCTGTTTATGGAAACATGCAGCCATTTGGTTTTTGAACAGAGTAAGGAATTTTCTTTAATTTGGCTCTATATTGCCTGAACCCAGCAATTACGCACCCCTTTTCTCAGATTAGCAAATAAATCCTGTCATGTAATGGACACACAGTGATGCCTCCTGCCATTGGTTTACAGTGGCTTTACAGTCTTCACAAGCTCTTGCTCTTTTTTCAATGCTTGCAAATTATTTCCTGCCTGTCACAAATGTTCTGACTCCTTTGCTTCTAGTTTCTAAAAATAATAGAGAGCCTTCAGAAATGTACAGCAACTGTACTTTAGTATTATACCCTCTGTTTTAGATCGATTTAGGCTTAATCTCATTATTTTAGAGACAAATGTAGGTGCTTCAAGCACCAGATTGTAGTAGCTGAAGGCCCTGGTGATGGGTAATCTCCCTCCCCTAACTTTTAGTAGTATTAGATGCAATCCTGTGTGGGTGAGAGGAAATGGGCTGTAAAAGGTGGAAAGCTTGTACATTTCAGTATAGCTGGCAGAGTAAATGTATGTGTGTTAATGGGGCATTTTGGGACAGTGCCGAAAGAGGTCAGAGTTAAGATGAATGAACAACCTTAACTGTGCATTTCCTGGTTTTCAGATGTTTGAGTTTTTCTCAACTCAACATTTTGCAAGGCCAATACATACCACCAAGCATGTTAATGTAGGTTTTTGTCATTACATTAATTTTTTAAATTTGTTATCCTATTCTTCTGCAACAATTTTAGACTCTTCTTCCCTTTCAGCTGTCTACTCAAAAAGGGCTTTGAATAAGTCAGGCCAGATGAAGCAAATGCAGAAATAGTGAAAGCAGATACTGTGGCACTGGGATTGAAGGGAGGTGGTGGTGACTGGGGCTCAGTCAGGACCGCACCTCTCACCCAGCACTTCCTGAACGAATTGTGCAGTGGTGCCCCCTCCCTCCCTAGGGCCATGTATTTGTGAAGAAGAAAGAAATCCCAGGCAAAAGCCAGCCCCAAGGTTTAGAGGAAACGGGAGCAAATTTAAGGAGCAGCCTCAGCAGATTCCATAGCAGGCCTGTTGGACACTGATGATATCATACTGCTTTCTGCAGTTTTACACTCTATGCCGGGGTCTCAAACTCAAATGTCCATGAGGGCCGCAAGAGGACTACTTCAGTGGCCTGAGGGCCACATCACTGACAAATCCCCCTCGCTGCCCCCAGCCCCGCTCCCACCCCCACCCTTCCATGAGGTCCCACCCCTGAGGTCCCGCCTCCTCCCCTGAGCACGCAGCTCCCCACTTCTCCCCCATCCCTCCTGGAAGGTGCTAAGCGCCTGGAGGTAGGCAGGGAGGAGATGGGGGTGGGGCGTGGGGAGCTTCACAGCTGCAGGAAATTAAGTGGCAGGAGAGAAGGGGCATGGGGAGCTTGGCTGGCCACAGAAAATAACCCCACGGGTCACGTGTTTGAGACCCCTGCCTTAGGTGAACAACTCCATCACCTAACAAATCTGAGCCTCATATTCAACCTCAGTGTTACACATACAACGATACAAAAGTATAGTAAAAAATATTTTTCATGGTGCATCGAGTTGTAGTGTCGACGCACATTTATACTCCTTGGCAACAGCAATCGTTTGCTGACAAATAAGGCATTGAATTTTATCTTTTATCTCTGTGAAAAAATATAAATTCTCCCATTTGTCTTGGAAAACTCTTTTCTTCCATGAATGTTCTTTTTTTTTAATTAAGTCATTTCCAAGCAGTTTTAATAAAATATATTCACTTAATAATGCACCTCACTCAAAGGACCAAACAGGAAATTAGATTTACTTCTATTAAATCACCCTCCTGGACTGGGCTGCACTCACACTCCACTCTTGCTCCGCCTCTTCCAACACCTTCCCTGTCCCCTTCAAACTCTTTCCACAAAGTTCCCACCCCAACTCTGCCCCCACTCCTCCCCTAGTTCAACCCCTTCATCAAAGTTCTCACCCCAACTCCGCCCCCACTCCTCCTCTAGTTTAACCCTTTCATCAAAGTTCTCACCCCAACTCCGCCCCTAGTCCAGCTCCCCCGCCCCCCCGCCAAGCTCCCTGCAGGGGGTGGGGGTGGGGCCATGGAGAGCTTGGCGGGGGCCGGGGGGACTCAGGGGGGGCCTCGGGGAGCTTGGCCGGGGGCCGTGGGGGAGCTTGGCGGTGGGGCGGTGGACGGGCAAGGGGAGCATCGCAGGCTGCAGGGAAGGATTGATGGGCCGCCTGCGGTCCATGTGTTTGAGACCCCGGCCCTATGCTGATTAACTGTTTGTTTCAGCCTTCTCTCATGGGCTCTTCGTCTTAGTCTCACTCCACTTGGGCTCCATGCTCCTCTCCTCCCTTCCGTAAATCTTCTCCCTTGATCTGTCTCCCTCACTCCTATCCATTCAACATCCCTTCTCCCTTCCTTTGTCTTTCTGTTGTAGCTAATCCCCTCCTAACAAAACCCCACTCAAATAATTAAAGAAAAATCCCTCCCCCTCACTTCCCGCGTGCTATCAAAACTGTTAAAAGAATTAGTATGTCGGCTGCAAACTACCACCGTTCACTCTACTTATGTGTTCTCTCCTATCCCACAACCCATGTCTGTCTTGTCTATTAAAATTGTAATCTCTTTGGGGAAGGAAGAGACTACTATTCCGTTTGTCCAGTGCCTAGTATGATGGAGCTCAGTCTTGGTTGACCCTTAGGTGCTATCATAGTAGAAATGATAATAAAACAATAAGGAGAGCACCTTAAGTGTGTATACCCTCTTAGATATTTATTGGTGCTTTTACTTTTCTCTGAGTGTATTTAGGAACAAAAGATCGTGCAATTGAAAATGCATAAACTAATGGATAAAAGAAGTTGCAAATACTGGCTGAATAAATCAGTGAATTTTCCCTGAAGCCCAAGAGAGTTAGGTATTCAAATCCCACTGCAGAATTTAGGGACCTAACTCTTAGATGCATTTTGAAAATCCCAACCTTTATTCTCAAGAATGTTCTTTTCCTCTGGTCACCCATATCCACAGAGGAAAATTACAGAAGTGACAAAGAGTCCTGTGGCACCTTAAAGACTAACTAAAATTTTACAGCATAAGCTTTCGTGGGTTAATACCCACTTCGTCGGATGCATGCAGTGGAAGTATCCAGGGGCAGGTATAAATAGGTAGGCAAGAACCAGGTGGGAGATAGCAAGGTTAGTCCAATGAGGCTGAACCAGCTTGTTATCTCTAATCAGGGACGGTGAGGTGTTCCTCTAGCAGCTGAACTGGAGGTGTGAATAGCGAGAGAAGAGAAGCTGCTTTTGTAGTTAGCTAGCCATTCAAAATCTCTATTCAGTCCCAAATTGATTGTGTCAAATTTGCAAATGAATTGCAGCTCTGCAGTCTCTCTTTGCAGTCTGGACTTGAAGTTTTTTTGCTGTAAAATGCTGACCTTTAAATCTTTTATGGTGTGTCCGGTGAGGTTGAAGTGCTCTCCTACAGGTTTTTGAATATTGCCATTCCTGATATCTGATTTGTGTCCATTTATCCTTTTTCGTAGGGACTGTCCAGTT